>JAMFTG010002255.1:5000-42404 GCA_023974075.1 Chaenocephalus aceratus | reverse complement strand
TACTATTCGGGATTCAATTGTCGATATTCGTTTTTTCCCCATTTTTTTTTTCCAAATTGAATTTCTTGAAATCTCCAATATCACCGTAAGAGCTTGTGCCTCTTCGGGGGGTGCCAACACTTAACCATAAACGTTATCGTCTACTTTCTCCGTCTTTATATGGATATTTTACTTTTCTCCATTAATCTCCGTCACGTTGTTTCCATAGCAACAACAACTTTCTGTCAACAGCGCTACCTCTCCTTCAAAATAAAAGCATGTCCATAAATAGGAAGCCAAGCTAAATTACACTTAAGACACAACTGCAACGAAAGTAACGAACACAAAGCGATATCCTTTTCAATTTCAAAGAACACAAATTGGGTTACATTAAAGGTGGGGTGGGTACGTTTCAGAAACCGGCTCGAGATACACTTTTTGTTATATTCCATGGAATGCTCTCAACATCCCGATAGCGATGAATATCTGAAGTGCTTTGACAAAAAATCCATAAAAAAAAAAATGTCATCTGTGGAAGCCGTGACGCTGTAAAAGGTATTGCCGCCCTGTCTGTCAGCCTTCCATCTCGCGCACGCACAAATGTATCTCGTGCCCTCATCGGGCGTGCATTGCAGCAGTACTTCAATGACTCGCCAGCAACAGGCGGCCACTTTCACCAGTAGTGCTGCGTACCGGTACGCCGAACCGGTACTGGACTTGTAAAAAGTTTCGGTTCAAGTCCGGTTAAAACCGGAACGTCGGGAACCGGTACTTGGACTCGCAAAAAAACTAGCACTTACGTATATTCTGGTGTCTGTGGTTATTTAAACATTCCCTGATGAACGTTATTCAGCGTCAATAGATGAGTGCTAATCCCAGTGTGCTCAGTGCGCAACATCACATGTCATTTCACCTTCGATTCACGGTTTGAAAACGTAGCATTTCGCCACATGCTAATGCTAACCGGAAGTGAAGAATTTTCAGAATAAAAGCATTAAGTTAATAGTGTGAACTTCCGGTTTTTTCAGAATAAAACTGATTTAAATTAAATAGTGTATTTAATTCAAAATTACGCCATATCAACATTGATTTTAATTTCTAACAGTACATCACTATGTATGTAGTATGTACTGTATAATGTACACATGTAGAGTTGTAGAAAAGTGGCAAAAAGTTTTTTTTTTTACATTTGTACTTTGACGAGAAATGTAGACACAAGTTAGAAGGGAGCGCAATAAACCTGACTAGTTTGAATTTGAGTTGATTATGAGTTTATTTTCAATTGATAATTAGCTCACAATAAGTTCACTTTAGTTACTCTCACAACTTGACCTGAACCTGAACCTCTGGACTTGAGTCCGGACCTGAACCTGAATGGGAGTCCAGGTACGCAGCACTATTCACCAGTCTGCTGACGTCGTGTGCGTTTGAGGAGGTGCTCTGTAAGGAAGTCTGAAGGAAGGGGCGGATTCTTTTCGGCTGTGTACTTTCAAATTTGACTGCACTCGAGCCGGTTTCTGAAACTTACCCACCTTTAACAAATAACTATAAAACAACAATACTGTACAGTGTGCGAAAAACTCTGTTCCGAGTAGGAACAAATAACAATTGTCCGGTACCGGGATTAATAAGAGTTGTGAGGACAGGAGGCCGAGCCCCACGGACTGCAGCTCTCTCTCTCTCTCTCTCTCTCTCTCTCTCTCTCTCTCTCTCTCTCTCTCTCTCTCTCTCTCTCTCTCTCTCTCTCTCTCCACACAGCGCTGCCCGTTTAACAGCCTCATCTTTGTCAAACTTTCTTATGTTCTTCCTCTAACACGTAATGAAGGTTATTAAGCGTTTTAGCTCCTGTGTTGTTAATAGTGACCGCCATTTCCTTTATGAAGTGAAGCAGCCTCCCTGTCTGTGTCCTCGCGCTGTCCTCACATCCCCGGACCCCCAGACTCGGAGGAGCACAGGGATGTCAGTATTGTTTATGAAGCAGGGTATAGAAAGTACATTATTGAAATGAAAATTATATTTATTTACTTACAAACAGTGAGCAGCTGGGCAGCTGCAGCATGTGTATTGCAGGACGTGTGTAAATGTGCAAGCGTCTTTGAGTTGTAGAAAAGCGCTAGGCCCATAGGCTATAAATATAATGTATTATTATTATATGTCCTATGTGTTGGACATGTGTGGTTGGACTCTGTCTCACAGGCAGGCTGCAGTGTAACATCAGAGGAGACTGGGCCAATTGTACATTCTCAAACTGCACCACTTAGAACTAACTAAACAATGCAGAGATTATTTTTATATAATTGTATTCAATAACCGTAAGAAATGCAACAGTATGAAGTGATTTGTAAATAGGAATACAGATTTGACTTAATGTTTTCATAAATATATTTTTCTCCCAGTTTGTCATGGGACTTATTTTGACCCTCTCAAAGAACCGGAACCGAGAACCAAAAATAACCGGAATCGAAAAGCAGAACCGGAATCGTTAAAATCCAAACGATATCCAACCCTATGTGTGATGCAGTAAAATCTTACCGCTCACTTACGTTGAGCGGTGTCGTAAAAACCGTGGGGAAATGTAAAATACGATGGCGAAGAAGAAGATTCCAGTGGCCCCAATTTTTGTCCATTCTGGACAAGTGAAGAAGATATTCGGACAAGTACATTGCCAAACTCACTTGTCCATGGACAAGTACTCAAAAACTTTTCTCACACTGACTGTAGAATAACCAAATGAATGCTGTGAATACACCGAAATACACGTGTTGGAGCGGTTCGCTGCAGATTACTACGCCCCCCACGCGCGGGCCGAATATTCGCTGCTGATTACTACCGAATATCCGGAGCCCGAAAAATGGTATTCGGGCCAGCCCTAGTGTGGATGTCATTCTTATTCTTTGAGACATCTCCACAATGACATGACATAGGCCAGGGGTGTCGTACTCAGCGATAGGTACAAGGACTGTACTTAAGTGCACATTCCAGGTATTTTACTCAAGTGTTTTCCTATCATTACACTTTAAACAACGCAGGACTTTTGCAAAAATAATGTTTCGACAGTGTGGAGGTAAGAGCTGTTATTGTAGGATTAGTGTGGATTTTCTTTCCTTCTTCTTTGAGACATTTGAAGTGACGTCGGCCTCAAACTCATTCAACTTCATTTTATGAGCTGGCAAAGAATCGTCATTCAGGACAAAGATGTCCAGTGTGGGATACTGGAGGGTTAATTATTGATCATGTTAACTTTAAACAGACTTTAAAGAGTGGTAGAAGAAGTACTCCGATCCTTGGCTTGAGTAAAAGCAGCTAAAGCCGTGGCAGCACATCACTCCCACCCTCATCCACCTCCACTGGTTGCCAGTCAAGTCCCGCATCACCTACAAAATCCTCCTCCTTACCTACAAGTCCCTCCATGCCCTTGCCCCCCAGTACCTATCGGACATCCTCCACCCACATGCCCCACCCCGGAACCTGCGGTCCTCACCCTCTGGCCTGCTTACCACCCCCCGCACCAACCTGCGAACCTTCGGGGACAGAGCCTTCAGCGTGGCAGCCCCCACCCTCTGGAACGCTCTCCCTGCGGAGATTCGCAACATCCCCACACTCGACGCCTTCAAAGGGCCCTCAAGTCCCATCTGTCTGCCAAGGCTTTCGGCCCCTAATCGATCTGTTGTTTTGTCTGTCTGACTTTTGTTTTGTTATGTTTGTTTTTGCCCTATTACTTGTAAAGCGACCTTGGGTCCCTTGAAAGGCGCTATAGAAATCAAAGCTATTATTATTATTATTAAAGTACTCAGTTATAGGTACAAATATTGTACTTAAAAGCCACATTTTAGGTACTTTACTCAAGTATTTTCCTATCGTTACACTTTAACCTGTTAAGCCCGAGAGCCCCCGGTAGAGGGGGCTGCAGGTTTTTTTCTTCACGAAACTGTGTCTCGGGGCTTCTTAATATTTAAAAACCTATTAACGTGTCATACCCGATTAACGGGAAAAAACTCGGCTAACTGACGATACGAACCATTTTTACTGAAACAAAACACAAGTCTCACAAGAAGCGTCTAAATGAGCCTTGAGCGGAAAAATGCTAACACACTTAGCACAGAACTCATGTTAAAATTAGGAATCGACCGATATGGCTTTTTCAAGGCGATACCGATTATTAGTAATCAAGGAGACCGATTACCGATGTTTGGAACCGATATACATTTGCAGTAAAATCATAAAATGTTGGTGTCGAAATGTAGGATAACACAAACTGGCTATGCATCCATCTCGTTCTAGTTAACTGCAACAAAGTGCATTATTCGGACATTTTCAGTGTAACTGGGAAACTGATAGAATTGGATCATAAGATCGTAGAGTTTTTGCAACTTCAGCTGAGGGGATTGGAATGTTTATTGAACTTCGGCTTTCAACTGACTTACCTTCGAAACCCACGTATGGCGCTGCTGCTTGCCTCTGTCTGTGTCTGCGTTCTTCGCGCCTGCCTGTCATCTGAGAAGGTCCCGCCTCTCTGGCTGGCTGCAGCAAGTGTTGATTGACACTTCAGTAATAGCCTAGCAGATAGCGCTGTGGGCGGGACATTGCTCGTGAACACAGAGTGATGATGACAGCCAGAGAAACGGCCGCATCACAGCCAACGTTTTATCGGCAATTGGATAAAGAAAATGACTATACAGAAAATCTGTAAAATGCGGAATATCGGCCTCGATAATCGGCCAGACGGATAATCGGTCGACCCCTAGTTAAAATACCCTTATTACTTATCCTATCTGCACAAACAAGATATCGATCGCAAGCTCAGATTCTACAGGTATTAGTATCATTACTGAGCGATCAGAACTCGCGGCGAAATGACAACAACAAAATTAGCTTTACGCGACCAAATCGGAAAATAAGTCTTACATTAAAACATGAACAGTGATACTACAAAAAATGATAAGCCAAATTAAAAAGATAGGTCTTTTAATTTACTTAAAAAAATTCCAATTAATAATCAATTTTATTTATAGGCCTTCTTTTCATTTGAGTAAACAAAACTCAAAGTGCTACAGCAGGGGTGCCCAACCTTTTTTGAACCGAGAGTTACTTTTAAAGTTGCCAGTCTGCCGAGATCTACCAGTCCAAATAGAGGCGTAGCCATTACTGACAGCCTGCTACCAGGTAAATACACACTTCTACTTGTATAAAACTGACCTTCGTACGATTAATACTCCATAAAATACTGCAGATCCTTTATCTTACCTCTTTCTAATCTACACACATACAAGTATGTAACTGACGTTACACAACAGTGTTGTTGATACAGAGTTTATTCACACGTCACTACAGTGGGTAATGTTTTCAAGACACATTGAACAGTGCTGCCACATGTGACACAGGGAAAAAGAAAAGACTCTGAACCCTTTCTTTGCCATTATATAAAAATAGTGTTGCTACAAAAGTATAAATGAGGCTTACTAATAAGACAACTGAGATCTGAAGCTACTCAGGAATCTGCTGCCAACGTGCAATAAAAAAGACAACATTAATAGAATCAAACCCTCTTTTTGTTGCATTTTAGTCGAGTATAAAAAGAAATGCCTTTACAATTGGATGCAAGCAACACTAGTTTCTCAACCTGAACTGATAATAGACTATAATCAATTTAAGTTTGCATTCTTATACCATTTTGTACAATAATTATAATGAATAAGTTCAAACAAACTAAAACTTACAGCTGATTAATAACGGTATCTAACTTGAGTTTTTATTATATCAAAAACATGTTGAAATGCTACTGTTATTTTTATTACGCATCGACAGCCTCCAGGAAAGCTTCTTTCACAACTTCGCCGTCTTTGAAAGACTTCATGTGTTTCGCAAGAAGGTGACTGACACGATAAGATGCTATGGTAGCAGCCTTGCTCTTGTTGTTGGATCTGGTGGAAATGGACTGCTGTGCATTTAGCTGTCCTCTCAGGCCCCTCCCCTTTAGCTGTCCTCTCAGGCCCCTCCCCTTTAGCTGTCCTTTCAGGCCCCTCCCCTTTCGGAGCGTAGGGCAGAATTAGGAGGGAATTCCGTCTCGTAGCGTTTGTGCACTGTTTTTAAATGCCGCTCCTAAATTACCCTTCTTCGATAAAGCCACGCTCGCATTGCGGACGAGACAGATGGACTTTGAATTGGAATAGATACAAAAATAATCATCCTCCCACTCGGAGTGAACATTATATATGTTTTGCTTCTGCCATTGCGGTCTTGTGTGTGTGCGGACTGTCACTCCTGTTGACACGGACAACGTCAGCGAACTAGTGCCCTGCCCACCAGCCACGCCCCGACACATGGGGTCACGCCGGCCAATCACAAAGCTTTGATGCGTTCAAGTGCATTATTCTGGCACAGGAAGATTATGTTACAGGACATTAACGATAAAACAGAATATTGTTGTTCTATTTTTAGACACATCTCGCGATCGACTGGGAATCTCCCCGCGATCGACTGGTCGATCGCGATCGACTGGTTGGGCACCCCTGTGCTACAGAGTAAAAAGGTTGAAAAGAAACAACAAAATAAAAGCAGTGACGTTTACTTGCATTTAATTGAGGCTTTTCCAGTTTGTGGCGATAAAAGAAAAAGCAGCCTCTCCTGTTTTCTTGAGTTGATGATGATGATGGTGGTGTTGTGTTTTCCTACAGTGCCTGAACGCCTCCACTATCCTCTCCTCTCACGGCATGTCTTCAGGAGGAAGCGTCTCCTTCGCTGACTTCAGCTTCCTCTGCCCGGCGCTCCTCCACCAGATCGACGACGGAGGCTGCATCCTGCACAGAAGTAATAACAACAATAATAATAAGAGATGGCAAAAGTATACACCTCCTTTTTTCTCGAGTAGAAGTACAGATACTCGTGTTTAAAAATACTCTGGTAGAAGTACTGACTAAACTTCTTTACTCAAGTAAAAGTGTAATAGCAGTAACAGTGGTAGTAGTAACTGTAGTAGTGGTTGTAGTAATGGTAATAGTAGTTGTAGTAGTAGTAGTGGTGGTGGTGGTAACTGTAGTAGTGGTAACTGTAGTCGTGGTAACAGTAGTAGTAGTAGTGGTAACTGTAGTCGTGGTAACAGTAGTGGTAGTGGTAACTGTAGTCGTGGTAACAGTAGTGGTAGTGGTAACTGTAGTCGTGGTAACAGTAGTGGTAGTGGTAACTGTAGTCGTGGTAACAGTAGTGGTAGTAGTGGTAACTGTAGTCGTGGTAACAGTAGTGGTAGTGGTAACTGTAGTCGTGGTAACAGTAGTGGTAGTGGTAACTGTAGTCGTGGTAACAGTAGTGGTAGTGGTAACTGTAGTCGTGGTAACAGTAGTGGTAGTGGTAACAGTAGTGGTAGTGGTAACTGTAGTCGTGGTAACAGTAGTGGTAGTGGTAACTGTAGTCGTGGTAACAGTAGTGGTAGTGGTAACTGTAGTCGTGGTAACAGTAGTAGTAGTGGTAACTGTAGTCGTGGTAACAGTAGTGGTAGTGGTAACTGTAGTCGTGGTAACAGTAGTGGTAGTGGTAACTGTAGTCGTGGTAACAGTAGTGGTAGTGGTAACAGTAGTGGTAGTGGTAACTGTAGTCGTGGTAACTGTAGTAGTAGTGGTAACTGTAGTCGTGGTAACTGTAGTGGTAGTGGTAACTGTAGTCGTGGTAACAGTAGTAGTCGTGGTAGTAGTAACTGTAGTAGTAACTGTAGTAGTTACTGTAGTAGTAGTAACTGTAGTAGTGGTAACCGTAGTAATAGTAACTGTAGTAGTAGTAGTAGTAGTGGTGGTAACAGTAGTAGTAGTAGTAGTAGTAGTAGTAGTTACTGTAGTAGTGGTAACCGTAGTAATAGTAACTGTAGTAGTAGTGGTGGTAACAGTAGTAGTAGTAGTAGTAGTAACAACTGTAGTAGTAGTAGTAGTAGTAACAACAACAGTAGTAGTAGTAGTAGTAACTGTAGTAGTAACAACAGTAGTAGTGGTAACCATAGTAATAGTAACTGTAGTAGTGGTGGTGGTAACAGTAGTAGTAGTAGTAGTAGTAGTAGTAACTGTAGTAGTAACTGTAGTAGTAGTAGTAGTAGTAGTAACAACAACAACAGTAGTAGTAGTAACAACAACAGTAGTAGTAGTAACTGTAGTAGTAACAACAGTAGTAGTGGTAACTGTAGTAATAGTAACAGTAGTAGTAGTAGTAGTGGTGGTAACAGTAGTAGTAGTAGTAGTAGTAGTAGTAGTAGTAGTAGTAGTAACTGTAGTAGTAGTAGTAGTAACAACAGTAGTAGTAGTAGTAGTAGTAACAACAACAGTAGTAGTAGTAGTAACTGTAGTAGTAACAACAGTAGTAGTAGTAACTGTAGTAGTAACAACAGTAGTAGTGGTAACCGTAGTAATAGTAACAGTAGTAGTGGTGGTAACAGTAGTAGTAGTAACTGTAGTAGTAACAACTAGGGATCGACCGATATGGCTTTTTCAAGGCCGATACCGATACCGATTATTAGTAATCAAGGAGACCGATAACCGATATTTGGAACCGATATACATTTGCAGTAAAATCAGAAAATCTATAGTGTCAAAATGTAGAATAACACAAACTCCAACACAACTCAACACAACTTCTTTGAAATGCATTTAAGCATAGCCTATATTATGTTTAATGAACTTTTAAACATCTTACAACTGGTTTCCTCTCTGTGCCCTTTTCTTTAGTGCAGCCGTCTGCTATGAGTTAGAGAGACAGGAAGTGGGGCTGCAGGCTGACATTAACTAACAATAATGCTTAATTTATTATATCTGTCTATCTAGCATAAAATCCCAATAAACTGCTAGCAACTGCAAAACACTAGTGCTAGCTAATGTTTTGAAAACTATTAAAAGTGAGGCTATTACAGTAGACCTAACGTTAGTCTAGTAGCCTCACTTCTAATATTTTGCTAAACATTTGCTAGATACATGTTGGCTAGCTGATGAGCTTCACATATCAACCTGAAAAACTGCGAGGCTCCACTCGCAGCCCCCCCTCCGCACCACAGTTACTCCGCACGCACCCCAACTCTGACTGACTTCCCGCGTCCCTGTGTAACTGGGAAGCTGATATAATTGGATCAATAGATCGTGCTGTTTTTGCAACTTCAGCATAGGGGATTGGGATGTTTATTGAACTTCGGCTTTCAACTGATTTACCTTCGAAACACATGTATGGCTCTGCCGCTCAGCGCTGCTGCTTGCCTCTGTCTGTGTCTGCGTTCTTCGCACCTGCCTGTAATCTGAGAAGGTCCCGCCTCTATGGCTGGCTCCCGCCCGGAAAATCTTCAGTGTTGATTGACACTTCAGTAATAGCCTATCAGATAGCGCTGTGGGCGGGACATTGCTCGTGTACAGAGAGTGGTGACTACAGACAGAGAAACGGCCGCATCAGAGCCAAAGTGTTATCGGCAATTTTATAAAAAAAAGGCCGATACCGATAATCGGTCAAATGAGGAATATCGGCCCCGATAATCGGCCTGGCCGATAATCGGTCGACCCCTAGTAACAACAGTAGTAGTAATAATAATAGTAGTAGTAAATATGTGATCTCTTCAGTACAGAGCTACAGGGATGTGGTGTTTTTAGGGGTGTTCCCTGAACGCAGCATCTCCCTGGGATTCCTCCATATTTTCATAAGCTCTCCTAGTGACTGAAAAGCTGTTTAAATAAAGTGTATTTTTTTGTATTTGTAGGCAACAAACATGTTGTTCATGGTCACGTTCACCACGGGAACCAAAACGCCTCGGAGCAGGAGGACCAACCCGGGGAAGAAATCGTCAAAAACGTCGCCACCGGTAAGAAGACGGATCACTAAATCTGAGTTATTTGCACTACTGGGTACATCGAGTTCATATTCATCCGTCTATTACAACTTTATTATCAATCTTTCAGTTTGTGTGCACAGACAGAGATCCAAATACCGTTTCCCACAATCACAAATGAATGAATAAAAGCACAACAATCAATATATACAACGGTTGTGTGTTTATTTTTGATATTTACTTTTTATTTATACCTCTTAATGTGTGTATACTTTATTAATCCCAAATTGGCTAATTATTTTTGTCACGGCAGCATTTTGACATCTACAAGAATTACTTATTTTAAACATTATAAAATATACTGTCTTATATACCAAAATATAAACCTAGTGTACTTTATACATACAAAGTGTGAAATTAAATTAAAAGTATATATGTGTCTATATATTAGTATTTATGTGTATATAATATATGTGGGTGTACAGGTGTGTATTTATGTATATATTTTGGGACAGTGACAAAAAGCATTTGACACACACCTCATACAGACTCACACACACACACACACACACACGCCTCATACTCACACACACGCCTCATACACACACCTCAGACACCTCACACACACAAGGGCTGCACGATTTTGGGAAATAATCTAATTGCGATTTTTCTGACAGATATTGCGATTCGATTTGCGATATTTGTTTTTAAGCGACCCAACGGAAGTTTATTGTAAAATGCGGCCATATCTCCGGCTAGGAAGGCCGCATCAACGTGCTCCCGTCTCTAGCACCCCGCAGCCCGAGCTACGAGTGAAAGAACTAAACTTACATGAAACTTCCGTTGGGTTGCTTTAAAGTCGAGCTTGAGTTTAAGCTTCACCCTGTAATAGAAACATGTGATGGAGCGTCACTGACCGGACTCAGAAACCATCTGAAGCTCCATTGGAAGCCATTTGGAAAGGGCAGGTGATCAATCTGTCTACCACCTTCTATTATGGGCTACTTCTGATTGATTAACAATGGCTGGTGCATGTGGAGCACAGCACTTCTGACTGGTGTGGATGACTGACACACAAGAAGAAGAAAAAAATGTAAAAATTAAAAAAAAAAAAAAATCGATTAATCGTTCAGCCCACACACACACACACACACACACACACACACACACACACACACACACACACACACACACACACACACACACACACACACACACACACACACACACACACACACACACACACACACACACACACACACAGGGAGAGAGGAAGAGAAAAATTACAATAAAGTAGACTTTGACTTCTAATTACTGTGATCTGTGTTTGAAGGAGCGCTTTTAAAATGTACCGTTTCCCAGCTACAGTCCCATTAAAGTGATGTGTGTGTGTGTGTGTGTGTGTGTGTGTGTGTGCAGCGTGGGTCGGGGGCTTCCTCTCCATCACGGTCATCAGCCTGCTCTCGCTGCTCGGGGTCATTCTCATCCCGCTGATGAACAAAGTTTTCTTCAAGTTCCTGCTCAGCTTCCTGGTGGCGCTGGCCGTGGGCACGCTGAGCGGAGACGCCTTCCTGCACCTCATCCCGCACGTGAGTCACGACGCAGCCACTCGGTGCTCTGTTCCTGCTGAGCGTGAAGTCGCCTTCTAAATAAAAGCATGTCTATTTAAAACGGGAAGTTAAGACATGAATACAATAACACAAACTATGCCGTCTCCTTTCCAGGTTCAAAGAACACACAGTGGGATATTCATTAACTGTTCATATCGATACACAAGTTTTAACCAGGAAGGGAAGTACTTAGCATATCGTAGAATCGCAATACTATCGTATCGTGGCTTAAGTATCGCGATAGTGTCGTATCGCGGGGAGCCTGGGGATTCCCAGCCCTACTGCTTACAGTCTTTCGACGTCTTATCCGTCTTTTCTTAAGGGTTCTTCAGGGTTCTTCTTGGGGCGGTAGGTCGATAGGGACTCGGCTTGGCAACTGGAAGGTCACCAGTTCAAGTCCCGGAAAGACCAAGTGCTACCGAGGTGTCCCTGAGCAAGGCACCGTTCCCCACACTGCTCCCCGGCGCCGTGCATAATGGCAGCCTCCTAACACTAGGACGGGTCCAATGCAGAGAAAGCGTTTCGTCACATAATACCTGTCCTGTACTACGTAACGACAATACGTTGAATCTTCTTCTTCTTCAGTCTCAGGGCGGCCACCACCACCACGAGGATCCTGGGATGAATGATTTGGGACACGAGCACCACGAGGAGGAGAACCTGGACGGCGTCTGGAAAGGTTTGACGGCTCTGAGCGGCGTGTACATCATGTTCCTGATCGAACACTTCCTCACGCTGGGGAAGATGTACAAGGACAAGCAGAAGGTCAGAGCCGCTTCAGATACTCAAGTACAAGTACACACATCCTTTACTCGAGTAGAAGTACACACATCCTGTACTCAAGTAGAAGTACACACATCCTTCACTCAAGCAGAAGTACACACATCCTTCACTCAAGTACAAGTACACACATCTTCACTCAAGTAGAAGTACACACATCCTTTACTCGAGTAGAAGTACACACATCCTTTACTCGAGTAGAAGTACACACATCCTTCACTCGAGTAGAAGTACACACATCCTTCACTCAAGTAGAAGTACACACATCCTTCACTCAAGTAGAAGTACACACATCCTTCACTCGAGTAGAAGTACACACATCCTTCACTCGAGTAGAAGTACACACATCCTTCACTCGAGTAGAAGTACACACATCCTTCACTCGAGTAGAAGTACACACATCCTTCACTCGAGTAGAAGTACACACATCCTTCACTCGAGTAGAAGTACACACATCCTTCACTCGAGTAGAAGTACACACATCCTTCACTCGAGTAGAAGTACACACATCCTTTACTCGAGTAGAAGTACACACATCCTTTACTCGAGTAGAAGTACACACATCCTTTACCCGAGTAGAAGTACACACATCCTTTACCCGAGTAGAAGTACACACATCCTTCACTCGAGTAGAAGTACACACATCCTTCACTCGAGTACAAGTACACACATCCTTCACTCGAGTAGAAGTACACACATCCTTCACTCAAGTACAAGTACACACATCCTTCACTCAAGTACAAGTACACACATCCTTCACTCAAGTACAAGTACACACATCCTTCACTCAAGTAGAAGTACACACATCCTTCACTCAAGTAGAAGTACACACATCCTTCACTCAAGTAGAAGTACACACATCCTTCACTCAAGTAGAAGTACACACATCCTGGCATAGTTTTTATTTAGTAAACTACAGTTTCGTCTCGTCACTTTTCGTCAACGATATTGCATGATGATTTCGTTGCAGTTATTGTTGCCGTCGGTGCCGTCTCGTCATCGTCTCGATTTCGTCATGAAAAAAAAGTCGTTGACGAACATATTTCGTCATAGTTTTAGTCAACGACATGAACACGAGCTTGGACACGGACGTGGGGAAATACGGTTCCTCTTTAAACTGCCAAATGAAGGAATTAGGTGTGGTGTGAAACTGTTGGAATCAGACTACAGTATTTATATACAAAACATAGAATTATATATTTTTTTTAAACTATTCAAAACACGGATTATGCTTTGTAAAAAAGTCTTCAAAATGACAACTTTCAGTACTCACGATACCTGGAATATTCTATCATTTATGTTTTAACTATTGGAGTTAAATATCTAAATAATGTATGTTTGATTGGACTTAGGAATATGGCATTTTATACGCATTCAATTTTCAAATTTTAACATGTTGAGGGACTTTTTAAAAATGCACATGTTGCTTGGGTATCAGAGGAGGTCCAGGCTGCTCCTCTGGAGACTCTGGTCATCAGGAGCTTCAGTGTTGTGGCTGTTTGTGTTTCAGGCCCAGAAGAAGTGGGATCAGAACGATAAAGCAGATTCAGAGAAGCAGCCGGCGCTGGAGGACCTGAAGCCGGCTGAAGGTGAGGAGGAACACGGCATCTTATTCCATTCACTTGTATCTAGAGCTGGGGGGGGGAGCCTTTTTCCTCCCAAGGGCCATTTCAATGTCTTCAACATCCTCAGAGGGCCGTACAAGTTATTGACCTCTGCTTAAAAAACTAAAATCACAGTCCATTCATTTCGCCTTTCTTTCATTCTGTGCAAAGAAACAGCAACCTCTGAATCCAGATATCTCACCATGACTCGCGCATGCACGTGCACGGTGTGGCGTGCCCACCACAACAGAAAGATATGGACACAAGATGTGTGCAAATGTATTTAGTTTCCTATCCATGTGGACATGATTTAAATGGGGGGGGGGGGGGACACCTAGCCTCCTCTAGGGGGGACCTAACCTACTCTGGGGGGGACCTAACCTACTCTGGGGGGGACCTAACCTCCTCTGGGGGGGACCTAACCTCCTCTGGGGGGGGCCTAGCCTCCTCTAGGGGGGACCTAACCTACTCTAGGGGGGACCTAACCTACTCTGGGGGGGACCTAACCTCCTCTGGGGGGGACCTAGCCTCCTCTAGGGTGGACCTAACCTCCTCTAGGGGGGACCTAACCTCCTCTGGGGGGGGCCTAGCCTCCTCTAGGGGGGACCTAACCTACTCTGGGGGGGACCTAGCCTCCTCTAGGGGACCTAACCTCCTCTGGGGGGGACCTAGCCTCCTCTAGGGGGGACCTAACCTCCTCTAGGGGGGACCTAACCTACTCTGGGGGGGACCTAACCTCCTCTAGGCGGGACCTAACCTCCTCTAGGGGGGACCTAACTTACTCTGGGGGGGACCTAGCCTCCTCTAGGGGACCTAACCTCCTCTGGGGGGGACCTAGCCTCCTCTAGGGTGGACCTAACCTCCTCTAGGGGGGACCTAACCTCCTCTGGGGGGGTCCTAACCTCCTCTGGGGGGGACCTAACCTCCTCTGGGGGGGACCTAGCCTCCTCTAGGGTGGACCTAACCTCCTCTAGGGGGGACCTAACCTCCTCTAGGGGGGACCTAACCTCCTCTGGGGGGGACCTAACTTCCTCTGGGGGGGACCTAGCCTCCTCTGGGGGGGTCCTAGCCTCCTCTAGGGGGGACCTAACCTCCTCTAGGGGGGTCCTAGCCTCCTCTGGGGGGGACCTAGCCTCCTCTGGGGGGGGCCTAGCCTCCTATGGGGGGGACCTAGCCTCCTCTAGGGGGGTCCGGGGCATGCTCTCCCGGGAAGATAGTTAAAAGTCAAAAGCATCAATCTGGTGCACTTTGAGAGCAACATGAGGAGATCTATGGAAACATCTCTCAGCACCAGATGAAACAGAGCTGGAAGCAGATTTACTTTTCTTTATGGATATTTTACAAATCACTCCCCTTTCAAACTGTATTCTTGTTTATTAATAACAACTTGTAACAACTATAGTATTTTATACCTGTTTACTTTATTCTCTTATTTGTGTATAACTATAATGATCATATAAAGATGTGCCTTTACCTCACTGGTTGTAGAAAAAGCTTCTTGTATTCGTTAGCATAGCTAGCTAACCAGATGCTAACAACAACAACAGCAGGTATTGACTGTCTGACAGATGAGCAGATGCCACTGGGCTTTCAGCTGAAACACAGCCACGCAGAAACTGCAGCATGTGTACGGCTCCTTATCTGATGTGCCGGAGTGGCGTTCTGGTGCTCTCCGTCAGAACTGCACCCCTGCTGTCAGACGAGACATATTCCACGTGATGACACGTTAGGCTCGTGTTGTGTTCAAGGACCCTGACCTTGGCCAGGAAAAACAGGCACTCGCTTGTTTAATTTGTTTGCGGTCTAGATTTCTTTAATTTGTTTCTTTGTGTGTTTATAAATTGCCTCGAGGGCCGGATCGAATGGTCTCGCGGTCCGTATACGGCCCGGAGGTTCCCCACCCCTGCTATAGACTCTTCTTGCTCTATTTGATCAGTTCTATTGGTTTTACGTCTTATATATATTCATGTTGCTCTGTTGGAGCAGCCTGTGACCTAAGGTACGATGGGATAACACTTTAATGCTCAGATCAAGTCTGAAATGCTCCTTGCCTTCAGCGGCATCTGATCCGTAGCTCTGTGTTCCCCGAGAGGACTGGAGCACAGAGGACGCTCAGTCTGACCTACGTTTTCATTTACATATCTACACCGTGGCTATTGTACAACGTCTCGAATAACAAGACCCAGAACAAATCAAGAAACCCCGACACGTTGGTCGTTAACATCTTGGCTGGAAAGTCGACGAGTAAATGTGCTGCGTTGTTGTGTAAGGTACGTTTATTTATATTCAGACACAATTCAAAGTGCTTTAAATCATCAGTAACACGTAATGAGATCAAAGCAAGGAACACAAACACGATGGAGGAACAGATGGGTGCTAAAACAAGTTAAACGGCTTCTGGGGAAGACGCTTAAAAAAGTCATGTTTTTAGCCTCGACTTAAAAGAACTCGGCGAAAATATTATTGATCCCACGGTGGGACATGTTTCGTTGCAGCATGAAAAGACGAGACATTAGAGACATTTAAAATACTAGAAATAAACAATCCAGAATGCAAAACATCTCAAATAGAAAAGTAGAAAATATACTCGTGGAATGACACATTTACTGTAACTAAATATAAAGCAGGACATTATATATATATATATATATATATATGTATTATGTATATATATATATATATGTATTATGTATATATATATATATAGATATATGTATTATGTATATATATATATATATATATAGATATGTATTATGTATATATATCTATATACTATATCTATCTATGTATGTGTATATATATATCTATATATATATATTATGTTATATATATCTCGTCTTCTGTATATGTCTCTCTCTCTCTCTATATATTCTGTCTCTGTATCTCTGTCTCTCTATCTATGTCTTCCATGTCTGTCTCTGTCTTCTGTTCTATCGCTCTCTCTCTCTTTTCTGTCTCTCTGTCTCTCTGTCTACTCTCTCTGTCTTATGTCTCTCTGTCTCTGTCTCATCTATCTCTGTTCTTCTGTCTCTCTTCTCTCGCTATCTATGTCTCTCTCTGTCCTCTCTCTTCTGTGTTGTGCCCGGCCTGGCCTCTACTCGGTTTTCCGGCCTTTTGTTCGATTTGTGGGGCGCATAAAAACTAAAAGCAGCGTCCGAGTGTTTTGTTTAATATATTTTTTCTATAGCGCTTCTCATCGGCCAAGACAAATCTCGAAGTGCTTCACAACAAGGGATACTGATACACGTTGAGAGATTAAACACATCATTGTAATAATAAGAAATAAAAAAATAAAATATAAAATAGAGTACAAAGTAGTTGTTATTTAAATACATTTGAATTTTATGTCAGACTGTTAAACATCCATAACATTCATCTGTTTGCAACTTATATATATTATATTCCATTTACTTGTATATACTCTTCTGCACTGTTTCTATTCTATTCTATTCTATATCTGTGTTGTTGTGTTGCTCTGTGGGAGGAGCCTGTAGCTACGAACACATGACCATGACAGCCTCGATGTGTATCGTGTAGTTTACCCGCTGCTCCCTCTTCCTCCAGAGGTGGAAACTAACGGCGCGGCGATGTTCGGCGCCCCGTCCCTCGCCCTGCGGGGGGCAGCGAGGCCGAGGAGCAGCAGGTGATGCTGGAGCCCGAAGTTTCCATCGTCTCGGCTCCAGAAGAATGCGTGGACTACACGGCGGAGGACTGCGAGAACAAATGCCACTCCCACTTCCACGACACGGTGGGGAATGCAGACCGGCAGCACCACCATCACCACGACTACCACCACATCCTGCACCACCACCACTCCCAGAACCACCACCCCCACTCCCACTCGCACTCCTACTCCGAGGAGCACTTCCAGCAGGCCGGCGTGGCCGCGCTCGCCTGGATGGTCATCATGGGGGACGGGCTGCACAACTTCAGCGACGGCCTCGCCATCGGTGAGACCTCCTGGAGTTACATCGCTACCGGGGGCTTCCGTTTGTGTCGCCTCCTACCAAGGAGTTCAGATTCTGAACTCCTTGGTAGCAGGCGACAGCAACGCAGCTTCAGATGCATTATGCAACAATTCACCGGCTCAGATCCTGTACTTCAGTGAAAGTAGAAGTACTCGGATCCTGTACTCCAGTGAAAGTAGAAGTACTCAGATCTTGTACTTGAGTAAAAGTAGAAGTACTCAGATCTTGTACTTAGTGAAAGTAGAAGTACTCGGATCCTGTACTTCAGTGAAAGTAGAAGTACTCAGATCTTGTACTTGAGTAAAAGTAGAAGTACTCAGATCTTGTACTTAGTGAAAGTAGAAGTACTCGGATCCTGTACTTCAGTGAAAGTAGAAGTACTCAGATCTTGTACTTGAGTAAAAGTAGAAGTACTCAGATCTTGTACTTGAGTAAAAGTGGAAGTACTGAGATCTTGTACTTGAGTAAAAGTAGAAGTACTCAGATCTTGTTCTTGAGTGAAAGTAGAAGTACTCAGATCTTGTTCTTGAGTAAAAGTAGAAGTACTCAGATCTGGTACTTGAGTAAAAGTAGAAGTACTCAGATCTTCTACTTGAGTAAAAGTAGAAGTACTGAGACCTTGTACTTGAGTAAAAGTAGAAGTACTGAGATCTTGTACTTGAGTAAAAGTAGAAGTACTCAGATCTTGTACTAGAGTAAAAGTAGAAGTACTCAGATCTTGTACTTCAGTGAAAGTAGAAGTACTCAGATCTTATACTTCAGTGAAAGTAGAAGTACTCAGATCTTGTACTTGAGTAAAAGTAGAAGTACTCAGATCTTGTACTTCAGTGAAAGTAGAAGTACTCAGATCTTGTAGTAAAAGTAGAAGTACTCAGATCTTGTAGTAAAAGTAGAAGTACTCAGATCTTGTAGTAAAAGTAGAAGTACTCAGAACTTGTACTTGAGTGAAAGTAGAAGTACTCAGATCTGGTACTTGAGTAAAAGTAGAAGTACTCAGATCTTGGACTTGAGTAAAAGTAGAAGTACTCAGATCTTGTAGTAAAAGTAGAAGTACTCAGATCGTACTTGAGTAAAAGTAGAAGTACTCAGATCTTGTAGTAAAAGTAGAAGTACTCAGATCTTGTACTTGAGTAAAAGTAGAAGTACTCAGATCTTGTAGTAAAAGTAGAAGTACTCAGATCTTGTACTTGAGTGAAAGTAGAAGTACTCAGATCTGGTACTTGAGTAAAAGTAGAAGTACTCAGATCTTGTACTTGAGTAAAAGTAGAAGTACTCAGATCTTGTAGTAAAAGTAGAAGTACTCAGATCTTGTACATTTTAAAGTAATGCATTTAATTGTGGAAGTTTAAAAACCTTAATAGTGATTTAAAATGTAATTAATTGGTGGTTTTCCTCTGGTGTCAGCAGTGCAGTCGCGTTGATCCGTATATGATATATGTTATATATCTATATATATATATATATATATATATATAGATATTGATGTTACCCCGTGTCTCTGCAGGCGCTGCCTTCACGGAGGGTCTGTCCAGCGGCCTCAGCACCTCCGTGGCTGTGTTCTGCCACGAGCTGCCTCACGAGCTGGGTAAGAGCTCCGGTCTTCACATCCTTCACATCCTTCATGACCTCATGTTCCCCGGATGTGTATCTGACATAGTTTATACGTGTGTTCAGGAATCATTCAACGGTTTATTTTTAAGCATTTTAATAGACAACGTTTTTATCGTTAATACATTTTTATATCAACAGTTAATAATTTAGTTTTTGGGAGAAGCGTGGGATTAAATTAGTTGAAACTTCTTCCCACAACTTTCCGGAGGTGTAAGCGGGTCGATCGTTTGTTTATATATCATTTGTAAGTCAGTAATATTTTAGTTTATCAATTTGACACCGTTTGTACAGTATCATAATTCTCTTGTTTCATTATCATTATTTGTATTATTGTTAACTGTTGACTACGTTTCCCAGGGGACTTTGCGGTGCTGCTGAAGGCGGGAATGAGCGTGCGCCAGGCCATTCTCTACAACGGGCTGTCGGCCTTGATGGCGTACCTGGGCGTGGTGATCGGTATATTGATCGGACATTACGCGGAGAACGTGTCCATGTGGGTCTTCGCCCTCACAGCCGGACTCTTCCTGTACGTGGCGCTGGTGGACATGGTGAGTCGAGGACCAACGGCGCCACGATACTTTAATTATACATGATCACCAGAGAGGGTACAAGTACACACATCCTTTACTCAAGTACAAGTACAGATCCTCGTGTTTAAAAATACTCTGGTGAAAGTAGAAGTACTGACTAAACTTCTTTACTCAAGTGAAAGTAAAGAGGCTTTGAAGTGTACTTCAGTAAAAACATGTGAGAAGTAGAAAGTACAGGTATTTGTGTTCAACATGTAAGAAGTAGAAAGTACAGGTATTTGAGTTCAACATGTAAGAAGTAGAAAGTACAGGTATTTGAGTTCAACATGTAAGAAGTAGAAAGTACAGGTATTTGTGTTCAACATGTAAGAAGTAGAAAGTACAGGTATTTGTGTTCAACATGTAAGAAGTAGAAAGTACAGGTATTTGAGTTCAACATGTAAGAAGTAGAAAGTACAGGTATTTGTGTTCAACATGTAAGAAGTAGAAAGTACAGGTATTTGAGTTCAACATGTAAGAAGTAGAAAGTACAGGTATTTGAGTTCAACATGTAAGAAGTAGAAAGTACAGGTATTTGTGTTCAACATGTAAGAAGTAGAAAGTACAGGTATTTGAGTTCAACATGTAAGAAGTAGAAAGTACAGGTATTTGAGTTCAACATGAGAGAAGTAGAAAGTACAGGTATTTGTGTTCAACATGTAAGAAGTAGAAAGTACAGGTATTTGAGTTCAACATGAGAGAAGTAGAAAGTACAGGTATTTGGGTTCAACATGTAAGAAGTAGAAAGTACAGGTATTTGAGTTCAACATGTAAGAAGTAGAAAGTACAGGTATTTGAGTTCAACATGTAAGAAGTAGAAAGTACAGGTATTTGTGTTCAACATGTAAGAAGTAGAAAGTACAGGTATTTGAGTTCAACATGTGAGAAGTAGAAAGTACAGGTATTTGGGTTCAACATGTGAGAAGTAGAAAGTACAGGTATTTGGGTTCAACATGTGAGAAGTAGAAAGTACAGGTATTTGGGTTCAACATGTGAGAAGTAGAAAGTACAGGTATTTGAGTTCAACATGTAAGAAGTAGAAAGTACAGGTATTTGGGTTCAACATGAGAGAAGTAGAAAGTACAGTTATTTGAGTTCAACATGTAAGAAGTAGAAAGTACAGGTATTTGAGTTCAACATGTAAGAAGTAGAAAGTATAGGTATTTGAGTTCAACATGTAAGAAGTAGAAAGTACAGGTATTTGGGTTCAACATGAGAGAAGTAGAAAGTACAGGTATTTGAGTTCAACATGTAAGAAGTAGAAAGTACAGGTATTTGAGTTCAACATGTAAGAAGTAGAAAGTATAGGTATTTGAGTTCAACATGTAAGAAGTAGAAAGTACAGGTATTTGGGTTCAACATGAGAGAAGTAGAAAGTACAGGTATTTGAGTTCAACATGTAAGAAGTAGAAAGTACAGGTATTTGAGTTCAACATGAGAGAAGTAGAAAGTACAGTTATTTGAGTTCAACATGAGAGAAGTAGAAAGTACAGTTATTTGAGTTCAACATGTAAGAAGTAGAAAGTACAGGTATTTGAGTTCAACATGTAAGAAGTAGAAAGTATAGGTATTTGAGTTCAACATGTAAGAAGTAGAAAGTACAGGTATTTGGGTTCAACATGAGAGAAGTAGAAAGTACAGGTATTTGAGTTCAACATGTAAGAAGTAGAAAGTACAGGTATTTGAGTTCAACATGTAAGAAGTAGAAAGTATAGGTATTTGAGTTCAACATGTAAGAAGTAGAAAGTATAGGTATTTGAGTTCAACATGTGAGAAGTAGAAAGTACAGGTATTTGGGTTCAACATGTGAGAAGTAGAAAGTACAGGTATTTGTGTTCAACATGTAAGAAGTAGAAAGTACAGGTATTTGAGTTCAACATGTAAGAAGTAAAAAGTCATCAGAAAAATGTGGAGTAAAGTACTGATACCAGAAAAATGTACTTAAGTACAGTAAGGAAGTATTTGTACTCCACTTCTTCCCACCACTGAAGATAATAATACATTAGCAACATCAACCAGGACAAATATCAGAATATGTAAAAAAACAGCCCGGCTTTCGATCAGAAATGGTTCCTGTTATTCTTCTTCAGCGTCCTCCAGAGGCCTCTGTCCTCCAGAGGCCTCTGTCCTCCAGAGGCCTGTACTACGAAGCTGGTTCAACCTAACCTGATCTGTTGGAGTTAGCCGGTTGGCCTAATCCAGAAAACATACGCGCTCTCGCTAAGCGGTCCTACGACGCGGGTTATCAAGTGGATCGCTCAGCCGGCCGTGTCCTATCTAGTTAGGTGTTCACATGAGAGGGGCGGGATCTGGAGCATCGACCAATCACAGACATGGAGAAGCTACTGACAGCGCAGCGTCATACTTCCTGAATGAAAAGTGAACTATAATATTAGACACATGAAGAAGTTAAACTTGAAACATGACTTAAACTCTTGATCAGGATCAAAGCCTCAGAGCTGCAGCTGCAAGGTGAACACAGCTGGGACAGAACAAGTGTTGGAATGCGTCCATCAGCAGGTTCATGATGTCACGGCCCGTCTAACACACCGTCTGACTCTCATCACCTCTGACTCAGAGTTTCCTCAACTCAACGTGTTGCTAACATAATGCTTCATCCAGTCTGTGGCGCTGTGAGTGCTGCGCGGCCAGACACGCTCAGGGACTCGGATCAGAGACATGTGATACATCATGAAGTGATGTGCCGCGGACTGGACTCAGTGTACTCTGATCCGGGTACTGATGCTGACTGGACTCAGTGTACTCTGATCCGGGTACTGATGCTGACTGGACTTAGTGTACTCTGATCCGGGTCCTGATGCTGACTGGACTTAGTGTACTCTGATCCGGGTACTGATGCTGACTGGACTCAGTGTACTCTGATCGGGTACTGATGCTGACTGGACTTAGTGTACTCTGATCCGGGTTCTGATGCTGACTGGACTTAGTGTACTCTGATCCGGGTACTGATGCTGACTGGACTTAGTGTACTCTGATCCGGGTACTGATGTTGAGGCAGATATTTAAGAGCTTTCTTAACGCTAATGTTCTAACAGTCAGACTGCTCTGGAGATGGAGCTGATGTTCTGTTAATGTTCACGTTCACACAGACGTGATTTCTGCCGGCCGTCTTTCCTTTCTCCTGTGATATGACTTGATCGCTTTAAACTCCGCACGCTGAGCTCTGATTGGTCAGCAGGCGGTGCTTTCACTGAGTTGAGCTCTTAGCCTGCAACCTAACCTGCTCCGGGGCAGGTTAGCCGCTAAGCATCAGTTACCATGGAGATCTAGCCGCTAAGAAGAGAACCAGCTTCGTAGGACCGGAGACCCAGAGTTACCCTGAAGTTAGCCGCTAAGAGAACATCCGGCTTCGTAGCACAGACCTCTGCTGTGTGTTGACATGTTGGATATATATATATAAACACACACCCACACACACACACACACACACACACACACACACACACACACACACACACACACACAGAACATCCTGCTTCGTAGCACAGACCTCTGCTGTGTGTTGACATGTTGGATATATATATATAAACACACACCCACACACACACACACACACACACACACACACACACACACACACACACACACACACAGAGAACATCCTGCTTCGCCTCTTGTCTCAGACTGTTTGTTTTTGGGCGTCAGGAGAAGTGAAAGTTTGCAGTCAGCAGCATCTGTCTGTCTCTCAGAGAGCGATGCCTTCAGGAACAGATGGCCTCGTCACACACACACACACACACACACACACACACACACATACACACACACACACACACACACACACACACACACACACACACCTCATACAGACACATACACACCTATCTCACACAGAAATACACACACACACACACACACCTACCTACCTCACACAGAAATACACACACACACACACACACACACACACACACACACACACACACACACACACCTACCACACACACACGCACACCTACCTACCTCACACAGAAATACATACACACATACCTACCACACTCACCTCACACAGAAACACACACTCACCTCACACACACACACACACACACACACACACACACACACACACACACACACACACAGAAATACACACACACACACACACACACACACACACACACACACACACACACGCAGGCTGTCACAACCCACTGCCTTCTGAAAAACCCAAGAAAGCTTATTTTGTCCAATGCTGACCTCTAGTGGCCAACATGTGCACTGCAGAGAGTAGCATGCTAACAAAGGTACCAACTGCAGCTGTGAGCATGACAGGATGTGTGATGACCCAGACGAGCATCAGGACTGTTTGAGGCAGATGATAGCTATGTGATGAACATGATGACTCAGCCTCTATGGAGAGAGACATCAAGCATGCTCATTATGGAGAGAGACATCAAGCATGCTCATCTCTGACGTGGAGCTAATCTGAAGTAAACATTGAATACTGCTTTCTGTTCCTCCATCTTGTGACTGTGTGACTCCCTCTCTTGATATCAGCATGTGAAGGACACTGCTCAGGAACTAGTCTCTGTATGTGATGACTCCTTCCCTTCTGGAGAGGAAGCCAATCACAGATCAGCGTGACTTCATGTTGTTTCTCTCTCCGCAGGTTCCCGAGATGTTGCATAACGACGCGGGCGATCACGGCTTCAGCCACTGCGGCTTCTTCCTGCTTCAGAACGCCGGCATCCTGCTGGGTTTCTGCATCATGTTGCTCATCGCCGTCTTCGAGCACAAAATCCAGCTGGACCTGGGATACTGACGGAGACGAGGTTCCCGCTGAAACCCTGACATCCCCCCGCTCTGGAAGTCGATGGTTTTCTGGATGTGTTTTGCGTTATTAGCCTGAAATAAGGTGTGTGGAAAAGTGAATTTAAAAACGGAGGATGCTGTAGTTCCTTTACGACCTAACGTCCTTCGAAAACCGAGCATCATAAACTTCAGTTTGACACAGACGTTTTTTTTCTGCAATAATCCAAAATCACATGGAGGAATCCCATTGGACACGGGGAGATGCTGCCTTCAGGGTCCAACACAGAAATAGGTCATCACTGTATTCTGTGTGTCTGTCAGAAGTGTTATTTTTTATTTGTTGTTATAGACCGTAGTCAGCTTTGTTTAGCGTGTGTTTCCACATGAAGCGGGAAGGAGCACCAGTTCAAACACGGAAATGTTACACGGAAGTTGCCATGTCTCGAGACTCGGATAGAAGGATTTTATTTTCTTGGACAGCTGTTAAAAAGTAAGTATAAAAGTCCACGTAAAAAGCTCTTGAGGCTGATTGGATCCATTTTTCATATATTAACTAAACTAATAAGAAACTTCCGGTTCTTTTCACCCCATAATATCAGATGTTGTCGTTTTTTATAATGTTTAAATCCCATTATAAAATCATGATTAAAGAATCTGAAAAATGTACGATATTAAAAACTGATGCCGTGGAAAGAAATCTTAAAACTAAATGATGTTAAAATCGGTTTATTTGAAGTGCTTCTGCTTTCCTTCGTTGATAGAGTAAAAGTAGCTATGACTTTAGCATTGGTTAGCACGCAAAGGATTATGGGAGACTGTATACTTGACGATATGATTGGACCACGAAATAATAACAAAACAGCTGGCAGTAGCCATGTGACAACAGTTGCCTTTTCTTCTAGAAACGGAAATAAATAAATTAGTTTTTGTTGATGGAGTTATTACAAAATAGGATAAGTGTTGTCATGGACGCGGGAAGGGGGGGTGCTGAGGGCGCTGCAGCACCCCCCATCTGCGAGGCTCCACTAGCCCCCGCACCCCCAAACGCGGCGCACCTACAGTGTAAGCGCGCCACAGTTTCGAGACTCCGCTAGCCCCCCCCCCCCCACAGTTTCTCCGCTGCGAGGCTCCACTAGCCCCCCCCGCACCCCCCACAGTTTTCTCCGCTGCGAGGCCCCCCTAGCCCCCCCCGCACCCCCCCACAGTTTATCCACTGCGAGGCTCCACTAGCCCCCCCCACAGTTTCTCCGCTGCGAGGCTCCATTCTTCTCCGCTGCGAGGCTCCACTAGCCCCCCCACAGTTTCTCCGCTGCGAGGCTCCACTAGCCCCCCACAGTTTCTCCGCTGCGAGGCTCCACTAGCCCCCCCGCACCCACAGTTTCTTCGCTGCGAGGCTCCACTAGCCCCCCCGCACCCCCCCCACAGTTTCTCCGCTGCGAGGCTCCACTAGCCCCCCCCCGCACCCCCAACTCTGACTTCCCGTGTCCCTGAGTATTGTTGACACAATCCTGAAATGATGACTCTGCCTTAAGTGTCTTTTATAAGGCAAACAAATACCCTAAACATCAGGAAAAGACTAAAAGATGACATTAATATTATTTAAAGAAGATGTTGAATTTAATGAACGGGGAATATGTGAAAAAATAAGCCATAAAAAACAGTAGGAACTTATTGTACTGTTGTGTTTTTGTACATTTAATTATAAGGGGTGTAAGAAAAAGAAGTGTAACCCAGTAAGGGCCAACCTCGTAACGGCAAATTATATACAAATATTCTGCTTTTTGGAGTTTAATTTAAGGACGTTTAATATGTTGAAGGTGCCATTAAAACCCGCAGGAAGGTATTTTTAAAGTGGGACTCGATGGGAGCGTGTGAAGCCACTTTGTAAATCAGCAGAGGGTCTCCAAAACGGCAAGAGAGACGGAGAAATATTGAAAACATTTTAGGCAGGAAGTTCGTCCATTAAACAACCGTGCGTTCAGACGAATGAAGGAGAAGGTGTCGCCGAACGTATCGGTTAAAAAAATGCTTTTAGTTTTGATTGAAGGATACAAAATGGCGGACAGTCACGAAAGAAAGAAAATCATTCAAATCTGTGTTTTTCTCCAGGATTTGAGGTACCCGTATATTTTGTAAAACGATAAATAAATGAAGGCTCCGCGTAGTAAGATGTTCTGTTTAGGATCGTGGTGCTGAGCTTCGTAATGATCGCATATAGAAAAAAGTCTTTAAATTGTCGACGCTTAAACACTGAGCAGTCCTCCACTTCACAAACATAGCCAAATAAATTTACTTTAACGTCTTTGTGAATGTTTTGCAAATTCCTCAATTTTCTAAACAGCCAGAGTCTACAGGTGAGCTTAATGATTTAAAGCGGTGAGTTTTTTTTTTTATTTAACACTTTTTTTAATATTTATTATGGGCATCTTTTTCACTCTGTGTTTTCAGCGGTTTGCCTGCGACCAAAACGTAATTGAATATCAAACCTGGCGTCCCGCTCTCACTGGGAATAATGGGGAACATTTAGTACAAAAAAGTTGTAAATGTACTATTTAATTGAATATATTATGGTTTCATTAATTTAAGCTTCATGCATTAAGTGATATTTCTGTATTAACATTAAAGCGTACCTCCTGCAGTACCTCAAAGCACCCCTAGGGGGACACATGCTTCTCCAATCGGCAAAGCCCCTATCTCCATTTTGTTAATTAAAGAGGGGGTGGGGGCTCTTGGCACGTCTACCTTTGGCCCCTCAAATGTCCCTGGGTATTACTCATCACTGTTTCTTCAGTTGTGTTTTTATTTGTTTATTTTATTGTTACAGTTGATGTGGCAGCCGACGGCGTTCAGAGAGTGATATACGATCACAACACAGCTACGCGTTGAGTTTAGCTTTCGTTATTGTTTTTGTATTTCACTGTTTTATCGACGTTATGAGAAGTCCATTTTTTTCTAGCCTTTTAAAGAAAAGTGTACGAATAGCAGATTTCAAACCTCACTGTGTATATCACATGTACAATATTACACGATATGTACATATTTATATACATGACGGTACAAGTATGTGTGTAGTTTCACTCGCTGTACGTTGGTGTTCACTCAGAGGAAATGTTACAGGAGGATCTCTGCTTTCTGATCCGTGTCTAAAATAAAATAATAAAAAACGATCTGTTCATGAAGGTGGATTTGTTAAGGAACCTGCACACTGATATACACCTGAACATCAGCTGGAGAGAACTCTTTAAAGTAGAGACACTACATACTGATATACACCTGAACATCAGCTGGAGAGAACTCTTTAAAGTAGAGACACTACATACTGATATACACCTGAACATCAGCAGGAGAGGACTCTTTAAAGTAGAGACACTACATACTGATATACACCTGAACATCAGCAGGAGAGGACTCTTTAAAGTAGAGACACTACATACTGATATACACCTGAACATCAGCAGGAGAGGACTCTTTAAAGTAGAGACACTACATACTGATATACACCTGAACATCAGCAGGAGAGGGACTCTTTAAAGTAGAGACACTACATACTGATATACACCTGAACATCAGCAGGAGAGGACTCTTTAAAGTAGAGACACTACATACTGATATACACCTGAACATCAGCAGGAGAGGACTCTTTAAAGTAGAGACACTACATACTGATATACACCTGAACATCAGCAGGAGAGGACTCTTTAAAGTAGAGACACTACATACTGATATACACCTGAACATCAGCAGGAGAGGACTCTTTAAAGTAGAGACACTACATACTGATATACACCTGAACATCAGCAGGAGAGGACTCTTTAAAGTAGAGACACTACATACTGATATACACCTTAACATCAGCAGGAGAGGACTCTTTAAAGTAGAGACACTACATACTGATATACACCTGAACATCAGCAGGAGAGGACTCTTTAAAGTAGAGACACTACATACTGATATACACCTGAACATCAGCAGGAGAGGACTCTTTAAAGTAGAGACACTACATACTGATATACACCTGAACATCAGCAGGAGAGGACTCTTTAAAGTAGAGACACTACATACTGATATACACCTGAACATCAGCAGGAGAGGACTCTTTAAAGTAGAGACGCTACATACTGATATACACCTGAACATCAGCAGGAGAGGACTCTTTAAAGTAGAGACGCTACATACTGATATACACCTGAACATCAGCAGGAGAGGACTCTTTAAAGTAGAGACACTACATACTGATATACACCTTAACATCAGCAGGAGAGGACTCTTTAAAGTAGAGACACTACATACTGATATACACCTGAACATCAGCAGGAGAGGACTCTTTAAAGTAGAGACATTACACACTGATATACACCTGAACATCAGCAGGAGAGGACTCTTTAAAGTAGAGACACTACATACTGATATACACCTGAACATCAGCAGGAGAGGACTCTTTAAAGTAGAGACACTACATACTGATATACACCTGAACATCAGCAGGAGAGGACTCTTTAAAGTAGAGACACGGACCCTTCCATTTGCGCCTATGGGTTTAACCCATGGATGTATAATAACCATAGACAGTATACAGTTACAGTATAGTATGTGGTGTAGTGGTCGTTGGACGCGGGGGATCGCGGTCCCCCCACTTATTTGGAGTCCCCACTTTTTTGAAGCATGATCTTTTTTGTATCATGCGCAACTGAAAGTCTGAGAGGGTGAGGAATTATAGTCACATAAAACAGAACAAGGTGTGTGTGTGTGTGTGTGTGTGTGTGTGTGTGTGTGTGTGTGTGTGTGTGTGTGTGTGTGTGTGTGTGTGTGTGTGTGTGTGTGTGTGTGTGTGTGTGTGTGTGTGTGTGTGTGTGTGTGTGTGTGTGTGTGTGTGTGTGTGTGTGTGTGTGTGTGTGTGTGTGTGTGTGTGTGTGTGTCAGCAGCATCGTGTGTAGGGAGAGTGGGGTAAGTTGAGCCATGTTTTAGTAATGCTGTCCTCTAAGCAAGGAGAAATGACACATAGCAAAAATGAAAACACACCTATAATTCAGGATGTCTCCTATCAATGGAAATGATAAGAATTAATATTTGATCAAGGGCAGTGAAAATATTACTTCTTAAAAAAAAAAAAGTCTTGTGGCTCAACTTGCCCCCGTGTAGGGGTAAGTTGATCCAGGTCAGGGGGAAATTGATCCACTGTTCAAACCTGGGCATACCTGTTCAAACCTGGGCATACCTGTTCAAACCTGGGCATACCTGTTCATACCTGTTCAAACCTGGGCATACCTGTTCAAACCTGGGCATACCTGTTCAAACCTGTTCAAACCTGGGCATACCTGTTCAAACCTGTTCAAACCTGGTCATACCTGTTCAAACCTGTTCAAACCTGGGCATACCCGTTCAAACCTGGGCATACCTGTTCAACCTGTTCAAACCTGGGCATACCCGTTCAAACCTGGGCATACCTGTTCAAACCTGGGCATACCTGTTCAAACCTGGGCATACCCGTTCAAACCTGGGCATACCTGTTCAAACCTGGGCATACCTGTTCAAACCTGGGCATACCTGTTCAAACCTGTTCAAACCTGGGCATACCTGTTCAAACCTGGTCATACCTGTTCAAACCTGTTCAAACCTGGGCATACCTGTTCAAACCTGGGCATACCTGTTCAAACCTGTTCAAACCTGGTCATACCTGTTCAAACCTGGGCATACCTGTTCATACCTGTTCAAACCTGGGCATACCTGTTCAAACCTGGGCATACCTGTTCAAACCTGTTCAAACCTGTTCAAACCTGGTCATACCTGTTCAAACCTGGGCATACCTGTTCAAACCTGGGCAAACCTGTTCAAACCTGTTCAAACCTGGTCATACCTGTTCAAACCTGTTCAAACCTGGTCATACCTGTTCAAACCTGTTCAAACCTGTTCAAACCTGGTCATACCTGTTCAAACCTGTTCAAACCTGTTCAAACCTGGTCATACCCGTTCAAACCTGGGCATACCTGTTCAAACCTGGGCATACCTGTTCAAACCTGGGCAAACCTGTTCAAACCTGTTCAAACCTGGTCATACCTGTTCAAACCTGGTCATACCTGTTCAAACCTGTTCAAACCTGTTCAAACCTGGTCATACCTGTTCAAACCTGTTCAAACCTGTTCAAACCTGTTCATACCTGTTCAAACCTGTTCAAACCTGTTCAAACCTGGTCATACCTGTTCAAACCTGTTCAAACCTGTTCATACCTGTACTTCAAACCTGGTCATACCTGTTCAAACCTGGTCATACCTGTTCAAACCTGTTCAAACCCGTTCAAACCTGGGCATACCTGTTCAAACCTGGGCATACCTGTTCAAACCTGTTAAAACCTGTTCAAACCTGGGCATACCTGTTCAAACCTGGGCATACCTGTTCAAACCTGTTCAAACCTGGGCATACCTGTTCATACCTGTTCAAACCTGGGCATACCTGTTCAAACCTGGTCATACCTGTTCAAACCTGTTCAAACCTGGGCATACCTGTTCAAACCTGGGCATACCTGTTCAAACCTGGGCATACCTGTTCAAACCTGTTCAAACGTTCAAACCTGGGCATACCTGTTCAAACCTGTTCAAACCTGTTCAAACCTGGGCATACCTGTTCAAACCTGGGCATACCCGTTCAAACCTGGGCATACCCGTTCAAACCTGGGCATACCTGTTCAAACCTGTTCAAACCTGGGCATACCCGTTCAAACCTGGGCATACCCGTTCAAACCTGGGCATACCTGTTCAAACCTGTTCAAACCTGGGCATACCTGTTCAAACCTGGTCATACCTGTTCAAACCTGTTCAAACCTGGGCATACCTGTTCAAACCTGGGCATACCTGTTCAAACCTGTTAAAAACCTGGTCATACCTGTTCAAACCTGGGCATACCTGTTCAAACCTGGGCAAACCTGTTCAAACCTGTTCAAACCTGGTCATACCTGTTCAAACCTGTTCAAACCTGGTCATACCTGTTCAAACCTGTTCAAACCTGTTCAAACCTGGTCATACCTGTTCAAACCTGGGCATACCCGTTCAAACCTGGGCATACCTGTTCAAACCTGGTCATACCTGTTCAAACCTGTTCAAACCTGGGCATACCTGTTCATACCTGTTCAAACCTGTTCAAACCTGGGCATACCTGTTCAGACCTGGGCATACCTGTTCAAACCTGTTCAAACCTGGGCATACCTGTTCAAACCTGTTCAAACCTGTTCAAACCTGGTCATACCTGTTCAAACCTGTTCAAACCTGTTCAAACCTGGGCATACCTGTTCAGACCTGGGCATACCTGTTCAAACCTGGGCATACCTGTTCAAACCTGGTCATACCTGTTCAACCTGTTCAAACCTGGGCATACCTGTTCAAACCTGGGCATACCTGTTCAAACCTGGGCATACCTGTTCAAACCTGTTCAAACCTGGGCATACCTGTTCAAACCTGGGCATACCTGTTCAAACCTGGGCATACCTGTTCAAACCTGTTCAAACCTGTTCAAACCTGGGCATACCCGTTCAAACCTGGGCATACCTGTTCAAACCTGGGCATACCCGTTCAAACCTGGGCATACCTGTTCAAACCTGGGCATACCTGTTCAAACCTGGGCATACCTGTTCAAACCTGTTCAAACCTGGGCATACCTGTTCAAACCTGGGCATACCCGTTCAAACCTGGGCATACCTGTTCAAACCTGTTCAAACCTGTTCAAACCTGGGCATACCCGTTCAAACCTGGGCATACCTGTTCAAACCTGTTCAAACCTGTTCAAACCTGTTCAAACCTGGGCATACCTGTTCAAACCTGTTCAAACCTGGGCATACCTGTTCAAACCTGGGCATACCTGTTCAAACCTGGGCATACCTGTTCAAACCTGTTCAACTGTCAAACCTGGATACCGTTCAAACCTGGGCATACCCGTTCAAACCTGGGCATACCTGTTCAAACCTGTGCATACCTGTTCAAACCTGGGCATACCTGTTCAAACCTGGGCATACCTGTTCAAACCTGTTCAAACCTGTTCAAACCTGTTCAAACCTGGGCATACCTGTTCAAACCTGGGCATACCTGTTCAAACCTGGGCATACCTGTTCAAACCTGTTCAAACCTGTTCAAACCTGGGCATACCTGTTCAAACCTGGGCATACCTGTTCAAACTGTTCAAACCTGTTCAAACCTGGGCATACCTGTTCAAACCCGGGCATACCTGTACTTCAAACCTGTTCAAACCTGTTCAAACCTGTTCAACCTGGGCATACCTGTTCAAACCTGGGCATACCTGTTCAAACCTGTTCAAACCTGGGCATACCTGTTCAACCCTGGGCAAACCTGGGCATACCCGTTCAAACCTGGGCATACCTGTTCAAACCTGTTCAAACCTGTTCAAACCTGGGCATACCTGTTCAAACCTGGGCATACCTGTTCAAACCTGTTCAAACCTGGGCATACCCGTTCAAACCTGGGCATACCTGTTCAAACCTGTTCAAACCTGTTCAAACCTGGGCATACCCGTTCAAACCTGGGCATACCTGGGCATACCTGTTCAAACCTGTTCAAACCTGGGCATACCTGTTCAAACCTGGGCATACCTGTTCAAACCTGGGCATACCTACAACAAATCTTAAAGGTAACTATAAACAATAAATAACAAACCAAATACAAGCTTAGTTTTTCAAATATTTGTAATATAAATTTCGATTGAATTTGATTGATTTTTTTTTTTGTGTTAAAAGGAAAAGTAATCATACAAATTGTGATACAATTTCATACATCTTACCAATCACACACAGGGTAAATTCAACTTGAAATGTAGCCTACAATGAGCTCTTATTATCAACTTGGCCTACTCTCAGTCATTTCTCCATTGAAAAACTGGCTCAACTTGCCCCACGGCCCGTGGTTCACTTTACCCCACAGCCACCATTTTAGAAAAATAGCCTAGCATTAAAATTCAGAGTCATCTTTGACTTAATGATTCACATGGTTTAATACGCTGCCAACACATCAACATATACAATATAAGTGTTAAAACCTGGATACATTTTTTTTGACATGACAGCCGATATAGCTGACATCTAGAAAATGTACTTTGACAAGCAAAACACGTTTTTTTGTAAAAATGTTTACTTACTACACACAATGAGTATCTCTCTTTCACAGGCAAGGAGAAATGGGAGGAGCTTGCATAATTTCTGGTCACTTGATTACAACTATAAGGCGTTGCCTGGTTACAGGGGGTGGTTCAATTTACCCACTGGCTCAACTTACCCCTCTCTCCCCTATAGGGTGACCGCGGGAATGCACACACAGCATTTTTATAATTTATCCTGCGTCCCACAAATTGAGACTATGTCCCGCATTTGAGTGACAGTCGAGCAGAAAGGCCGGCTCGGTTCGCTGACGGCCGGTGTTGTTTCAAATGATGCACCCCCGTCGTGAAATGCACCCCTTGACACGGGAACGCGCATTTGAACGTATGGTCCGCTATTTTATGTTGTCTTTTTGATGGTTGGGTCGTCGAATCCTGGATTTTGCATTCATTCGTCACTTATTTTTCAGTTAATTTTGTATTTAATATATGTTTTTATTTAATTGTGACGTCCTGTCTGTATACTACGGAGCCCCCTAGGGGACATGGTGAAAAAAGAAAAATTGAGCTAAGGTTTTTTTTTTTTTTTTAAAGAATTTTTTGTATCTTCTCCATGTCCCCTAGGGGACTCCGTAGTATACTTGTGCGCTTTACAATGTATTGTTTATTTTTACATCAAGTGCTTGAAGGTGAGATTAATAGAAATATTTTTATTTTGTGGGGTGCTTTTTATGAACAGCCTGGTTGCCACGATATGCACCCCATGCTATATCTGACAATACAGGTGTCACATGCATGAAACTTGCTCCATTTATTGGTAGCCTACTGGTCCTACAACTACCCTCAAAAGTGCTTGAGGGGGGGATTAATAGAAGCATCTTTTTTGGGGGGATGCTTTTTACGGCAGGCCAGGGGGTGCATTTCACGACGGGGTGCATCATTTTACACAACCCAGGCACCACCCATTATTATTATTTTTTAAACGGCTTCATGTAAGTTGCGCCTCCACAGAGGTCCACGGTGTACCCCCCCCCTAAATTCTACAAAAAGTCAAAATTCTATAAAAAAAACCAAATTCTACAAAAAGTCGGAATTCTATAAAACAAACTAAACGTTATTAAAAAAAACTAATTTCTTGAATGCAGAACTTTTATTTTGATATCCGGTCCACACTCCAGCACAGTAGGGGGCAGTAATGCACCGTACACTTAGTATGATGCGCCTGCCTGAATCTGAAGAAGAAGGAGTTGTTGTATTTCCCACCGTACCCGAACGCAGCACCAGTTCGGTTTCCACGGCAACGCCAGACAACAGACAGAGAGCAAGATGGTTCACAGTGAGTTAAAACATATAATATATAACACATATCAACAAATTAAAACGGCAATTCACTTTTAAACTGCATTTAAACGTTTGTATATATGATTTGTAGATGATACGTGTTACTTTATATGTGTTTAAAGCGAGATAGCAGTGTAGTTTTGAAAGTTAGTGACGATGACAGTTAATGTCAATTATGAGTCTTTTTTTTAGATAGCTTCATGCTAACAGTCTCAGATCATGTTAATGTCGGGTCACTAATGATCTTTCAAACCAACATCAGTCGTAGTTTATATGTATTTTTTAATGAAGCTCTTTTTAGTAGTAGTAACAGTTATTAAAGATACAGTTTGTAGCTTTTACTGCTGGCTAAATCAAGCTAACAACACAGGAGCTACTGCTACAAACACTTAGCATGCTAGTTTGAACGAGTTTATCATTTGTATTTTCATTATTTATTTATATCACGTGTATTTGTATTTAGTGGAAAAAGAGGTCGAAAAAGTGACAGGAGATCTTGTACTTGACTAAAGTAGAAGTACTCAGATCTTGTACTTGAGTGAAAGTAGAAGTACTCAGATCTGGTACTTGAGTAAAAGTAGAAGTACTCAGATCTTGTACTTGACTAAAGTAGAAGTACTCAGATCTTGTACTTGAGTAAAAGTAGAAGTACTCAGATCTTGTACTTGAATAAAAGCAGAAGTACTCAGATCTTGTACTCTAGTAAAAGTAGAAGTACTCTGATCTTGTTCTTGAGTAAAAGTAGAAGTACTCAGATATTGTACTTGAGTAAAGTAGAAGTACTCAGATCTTGTACTTGAGTAAAAGTAGAAGTACTCAGATCTTGTTCTTGAGTAAAAGTAGAAGCACTCAGATCTTGTGCTTGAGTAAAAGTAGAAGTACTCAGATCTTGTACTTGAGTAAAAGTAGAAGTACTCAGATCTTGTACTTGAGTAAAAGTAGAAGTACTCAGATCTTGTACTTGAGTAAAAGTAGAAGTACTCAGATCTTGTACTTGAGTAAAAGTAGAAGTACTCAGATCTTGTACTTGAGTGAAAGTAGAAGTACTCAGATCTTGTTCTTGAGTAAAAGTAGAAGTACTCAGATCTTGTACTTGAGTGAAAGTAGAAGTACTCAGATCTTGTACTAGAGTAAAAGTAGAAGTACTCAGATCTTGTTCTTGAGTAAAAGTAGAAGTACTCAGATATTGTACTTGAGTAAAGTAGAAGTACTCAGATCTTGTACTTGAGTAAGTAGAGTACTCAGATCTTGTACTTGAGTAAAAGTAGAAGTACTTAGATCTTGTACTTGAGTGAAAGTAGAAGTACTCAGATCTTGTACTTGAGTAAAGTAGAAGTACTCAGATCTTGTACTTGAGTAAAAGTAGAAGTACTCAGATATTGTTCTTGAGTAAAAGTAGAAGTACTCAGATATTGTACTTGAGTAAAAGTAGAAGTACTCAGATCTTGTACTTGAGTAGAAGTAGAAGTACTCAGATCTTGTGCTTGAGTAAAAGTAGAAGTACTCAGATCTTGTACTTGAGTGAAAGTAGAAGTACTCAGGTCTTGTACTTGAGTAAAAGTAGAAGTACTCAGATCTTGTTCTTGAGTAAAAGTAGAAGTACACAGATCTTGTTCTTGAGTAAAAGTAGAAGTACTCAGATCTTGTACTTGAGTAAAAGTAGAAGTACTCAGATCTTGTACTTGAGTAAAAGTAGAAGTACTCAGATCTTGTTCTTGAGTAAAAGTAGAAGTACTCAGATCTTGTTCTTGAGTAAAAGTAGAAGTACTCAGATCTTGTACTTGAGTAAAAGTAGAAGTACTTAGATCTTGTACTTGAGTGAAAGTAGAAGTACTCAGATCTTGTACTTGAGTAAAAGTAGAAGTACTCAGATCTTGTACTTGAGTAAAAGTAGAAGTACTCAGATCTTGTACTTGAGTAAAAGTAGAAGTACTCAGATATTGTACTTGAGTAAAAGTAGAAGTACTCAGATCTTGTACTTGAGTAGAAGTAGAAGTACTCAGATCTTGTGCTTGAGTAAAAGTAGAAGTACTCAGATCTTGTACTTGAGTGAAAGTAGAAGTACTCAGGTCTTGTACTTGAGTAAAAGTAGAAGTACTCAGATCTTGTTCTTGAGTAAAAGTAGAAGTACACAGATCTTGTTCTTGAGTAAAAGTAGAAGTACTCAGATCTTGTACTTGAGTAAAAGTAGAAGTACTCAGATCTTGTACTTGAGTAAAAGTAGAAGTACTCAGATCTTGTTCTTGAGTAAAAGTAGAAGTACTCAGATCTTGTTCTTGAGTAAAAGTAGAAGTACTCAGA
>JAMFTG010002254.1:40000-42508 GCA_023974075.1 Chaenocephalus aceratus | reverse complement strand
AAAGCTACGATTTTTCTAAGTGAAGACGAGCCACGTTGCCATGGTGCTCACCTTCAAAGCTAATATTCTGCATCAGCTGACCTTTATGTTTGAACACAGACGGGTCTTTGGAAAGGACACCGAGTCATCGGCTGGGACGTGGGCTGTATTAGAGGACGACCACAGAATCCAGGAAGTGATAAAATGTGTTATGAACTCAAAGTAAGGGTTTGAAGAGTCTCTGGGTCGCCGGTCACAGTGTGGCCAACGAGATCTAACATCGCCGGGAAGCACGTTCTGACACAGGCGCTTGGAGCTTCGCAGCGTGTGCAGGTCCTGCTTCAATATGCACACATCAGAACGGGTTAGCGGAGCGTTTACAGTGGACAGAAGCCCAGCTCGTGTGTGTAGAAGGCTATGAAGCGACGAGGAGGCGGCGTGAGGGAAGAGAGGGGGGGGCTAGAGAGGGGGGGGCTTTACACCAGAGGTATCAGGAGAGCATTCATCCAGAGACGCTACGGAGGCTTCAGAAAGATGCAGGTATAAAAACACAAACAGGGTTCCATCTCTGCAGGCTCATTACGCCCCGCTCTCACGTCCCACAATGCATTGGGCCTGCATGCTTCAGAAGAGCATACATCCTCTCGAATGTGTTTACACTCATTTAGCGCCGCTCGCTGTTTCTCATCTGGACGGGAATCTGTTTTCCTCCTGCGTTACTGTGTGCCCTCCAGAGAGGAGTCTGCACCTGCTCGCCTTTACTCACAATCACTCTGTCCGTGTGACCTTTGCATCGATATGTAATGTTTAATATTCCATTCCTCACATACTTCAATACGTCGGGAGGAAGCCGCTCTGATCCGAGGCCTGACAGCCCGCCTGATGGTTAGAGTCCGTCAGACGTCCATACTTTATTAACTTAGTCCTCCCTGTTCACATCGCTCTGTTCTCTGCTTTAGAAACCCAAGAGGACGCGTGGAGGACGCGTGGAGGACGCATGGAGGACGCGTGGAGGACGCGTGGAGGACGCGCGGAGGACGCGTGGAAGACGCATGGAGGATGCGCGGAGGACGCGTGGAGGATGCGCTGAGGACGCGTGGAAGACGCATGGAGGACGCAAGGAGGACGCATGGAGGACGCATGGAGGACGCATGGAGGACGCAAGGAGGACGCGTGGAGGACGCGTGGAGGACGCATGGAGGACGCAAGGAGGACACATGGAGGACTCAAGGAGGACGCATGGAGGACACGTGGAGGACGCATGGAGGACGCATGGAGGACGCAAGGAGTTCAGAATAAAGGAGTGATTTCAAGACGTCCCTAAGCGCTGCAGGACCCTCCCAACCTTAAATGGAACAGCCGGTTTCCTCCTGAAGCCTTGGAGGTGTTTCACACATTAGATTGATCCACTTCAAGACCCTGGTGCTTGCGTACCGTGCTGCGAATGGATCTGGCCCTTCCTACATCCAGGACACGGTTAAACTGTGCACCCCAGCACGTGCACTCCGCTCTGCATCAGCCAGACGGCTCGCTGCACCCTCGCTGCACCCTCGCTGCACCCTCGCTGTGAGGGGGACCCAAGTTCCCATCAGCAGAAACACGTGGGTTTGCTGTCCTGGCTCCAAGATGGTGGAATGAGCTCCCATTGACATCAGGACAGCAGAAAGCTCACACACCTTCCAGACTGAGACTCATCTCCTTCCACTCCACCTCGAGGATAGAACTGCTAACAAAGCACTTATATACTAACAAAGGACTGGCTCCTCTAAAGCCAGCTGAGGAGCACTTGAAATGCTTGGCTCTATGAAGCCTGATGTACTTTATGATTCTGTTTTCTTCAAGGTTGTGTCTTCCTGGTCGAACGCACTTATTGTCGCTCTGGATAAAAGCTAAATGAGATGTAATGAGTGTTAAAGCAAAGGTGATTTAAAGACAGTGTGGTTCTTAGGTAACAGGAAGCTGCGTTGGCTCTGTTCTGCTGTAACAACGTGGGGCGGATAGAGCTCCTCTGACTCTCCATCCTCCGCTCGCTGTTTTTCATTTCAATGTTTTTCTTTTCCGTCACATGTTTACCCTCCGGAGATGAACCCGCCCTTCAGTGTCCCTGCTCGCCTCCCTTAGACCTGTGAGTCTGTATTGCCCTGCTCACCTCCCTTAGACCTGTGAGTCTGTATTGCCCTGCTCACCTCCCTTAGACCTGTGAGTCTGTATTGCCCTGCTCACCTCCCTTAGACCTGTGAGTCTGTATTGCCCTGCTCGCCTCCCTTAGACCTGTGAGTCTGTATTGCCCTGCTCACCTCCCTTAGACCTGTGAGTCTGTATTGCCCTGCTCGCCTCCCTTAGACCTGTGAGTCTGTATTGCCCTGCTCACCTCCCTTAGACCTGTGAGTCTGTATTGCCCTGCTCACCTCCCTTAGACCTGTGAGTCTGTATTGCCCTGCTCACCTCCGAGAGGATGCGGGTCGCCCGCGGCGCTCGCCCTCCGCTCGAGTGTCTCTGCTTCCTGCTGGTCTCTAAGTGGACTGATGA
>JAMFTG010002254.1:27500-35000 GCA_023974075.1 Chaenocephalus aceratus | reverse complement strand
CAAAAGCAGAAGTGAAAACTCGACTCTACAAATAAATTACAAAGCAAGGAACTGCAAACAAACTGCAAAAGGAAATCTACAGAAGAAGACAAGAGAGAAAAGCTTTTGAGAGAAAAGGAAACAAAAAACTACAAAAGTATTAAAGAAAATAAACTAAATATACTGTAGCAGAAACCAGTAAGGCAGTATCGGAAGTGTGTCGATGGTATATTATAGGGTACAATAAACTGTCTGCACGTACATGTACTGCCTGTTTAGTGATATCATACAGATATACCTATAATACATATATCATACAGATATACCTATAATACAGATATACCTATGATACATATATCATACAGATATACCTATAATACATATATCATACAGATACACCTATGATACAGATATAATACAGATGCTTTCCTCCCTCTCCACAGACTCGTTGTGATTCTGAAACCTTTTCCTCGCCTCCGGCTCTTTCTCTCAGCCTGAAGCCGAGGATCAGCTGCTGTAATCTGCAGAGAGGAGAGAGCAGTGCATTCTGGGAAAACCCTGATCCCCTCTGCACCTCCACCTGCACCCGAGAGACACCTGGAACATATTCAAGGACCTCAAACTGTCTCCAAACCCTCCTCCAGGTCCTCGGGAACCAGCTGTTAAATGAAACTGATATTCCAGTTGAATACCTTCGTTAATAAAAGGTTCATTTTGTTTGAATAAAATCTGTTTCTCCCGCAGGAAGCTTCCTCCTCTCCTCTCCTTTAAAGCATCCTCCTCTCAGCTGTTAAGCGTCTGGGTCCCTGAACGCACCACGAGTGAGTCTCCATCTGAATCATGAGACGAGGAAGCCTTTCACCCCTACGATTTTTATTCTAACATTTTTTTAAACTGCAAAAAGATTTTTACAAGCGTGAATATCTTTTCTTAATTTATTTTGTAATAATGAATTGTTTAGGGTACACAAATAAAACATGTCTGATAAACAGATTTAAGGGGAACATCTTTGAGTGTTGGACAAAAGGAGATTCGTACAGGCTGGAGGAGCTGGGATATTCTTCTCCTGATCAAATACGGTTCAGAATGTGCGTTATCTGATTATCGTTGTTGTTTTTGGGACAGGTTTGTCTGCTCGGCTCGACACGTTTGATGTGTTTACTGAATATGAAGCTCAGGATATATAACATGATGCTGATAATAAAGTGATGTTTTGAACGGACGTTAGAGGACACGCCTCCAGACGTTAGAGGACACGCCTCCGGACGTTAGAGGACACCAGATGTTAGAGGACACGCCTCCAGACGTTAGAGGACACGCCTCCGGACGTTAGAGGACACCAGACGTTAGAGGACACTTCTCCAGACGTTAGAGGACACGCCTCCGGATGTTAGAGGACACGCCTCCAGACGTTAGAGGACACACCTCCAGACGTTAGAGGACAATCCTCCAGACGTTAGAGGACACGCCTCCAGACGTTAGAGGACACGCCTCCAGAAGTTAGAGGACACGCCTCCAGACGTTAGAGGACACGCCTCCAGACGTTAGAGGACACACCTCCAGACGTTAGAGGACACGCCTCCAGACGTTAGAAACTGAGATGGCCGTGTTTCTCTGTTTCTGTCCTCTAGGTCAGCTGATAACTCTAAACTCCTCAGAACGAGTTTGATTTTAGTATTTTTAAATATTAAAATACAAATGAAACCCTGGCCGCTGCTGGAGGATATTTCCAGATATTCCAGGATGTCTGTGTCAAACACACCGTCTCTGCAAACAGGTATTAACTGATATCTTTCTACTTTCACTTTGTCTTTAACCAAAGCTGCAACTAGTAGTTATTTGATCATTCATTGATAAACGAATCACTAACTTTAAAGTGTGTTTCCAGCCCTGACGACCTGCTGCTTTTCTCCTCTGTGTTACATTAAAGTGAACGTCTTTGTGTTTTGGACAAAAAGAGACGTTTCCAGACGTCAGAAACTGTGATGGACGTGTTTCTGTGTTTCTGACATGTCCTCTAGATCAGCTGATAACTCTGAAGCTGCTGCAGACATGACGGACTGCTCCTCCGTTATTACACAGCTTAGTGGAATACTTGATTCTGATTGGTCCATTTGGACATTTCAGCAGTTGTTAATACTCAATAACCGACTGCTGCTTAGCAAAATGCTGACCGTTGCTGAGGAGGCGGGCGTTATTACCCCCACGTGCATTTTATTCATCCCGCTTTCTCTTGTTTCAATAGTTACTTTATTTTTGCTGTAATATTATCTTAACGTGTGAATCCTGTTTCTAGCTCGGATCCTCTGGCTGCTATTAACGCCTGGAGAGGACATCTTATCTTATCTTTAGACGTTCATGTCATTTACTTTTTCCCCTTTTCGCTGTACGTAAAACACTTAAATCTGTTTTTTTTCAACTCACAGCAGTCCTTCAGACATATACGGTGCGCCCACACGGCAGCGTGCGGTGGGCGTGTCTGAAACTCCACCAACAACCAATCACATCAATCTCCCGCCCCGGACACACAAGCACGCGGTTTGATTGGCTAGAGCTTGCACTGACGATTTGATTGGCTGGCGCTTCCGTCGACGCTTGAAAAGTTGAACTTTTCTCAACTTTGGAAGCGAGCAACGGAGGCAAAGCGACGGACCCACAATGCAGTTCGGCAAAGCGTGACATCACCCCGTTGGGAAGTGAATGGGAAGCGTCTCTGTTGAAGCAAGCGACGGAGACGTGTGGACGGGCCGATAGACTCTCCTTGCACTATGTCATCTGTTTTACTGTGTTGCACCGTGACCTCAGACGTTCATTGATATATCTAAACTGTAGCTCTGTACGTATGACAATACAAGTCTTAATCGTTGAATCCACCTCGCAGGCCTCAGACTGTTAACCACCTGAACTTTGGAAGAACATCCATAACATTCATCTGTTTGCAACTTAACAATTATTGATCTAATATATCATACTCCATTTACTTGTATAGACTCTTCTTGCACTATTCTATTTGTATTACTTGTACTATTGTAACTATTTTGTCTATGAGCCTGTGACCTAAGGTCTTAATTGACATATCTTCACGATTGACTCGATGCACAAACGACAAAAAGAGCCTTGAATCCTTTATTTGTTCTCCTTTGGACTCCTTTAGATAAGGCTCTCCATTCACACTCCTCCTCTGAACACATCTGTAAATGTGATCTGAGATTGGCTGAAGGAGGAGGCGGAGGCTTTGTGAGCGTCTCCTCTTTGTCCGGCAGAATATTGGGATATTTGGGGCGCGGTGTTTAACACGCTGACATTTACTTATCGCTCTAAACAGCCTTCCATCTGACCTTTCTGCTGCTTTGAATGACATCTGGATATTCTGAGGAATAATGGAGAGGACGGAGATAAGGGGGACAAAGAGAGGAGGAGGAGGAAGAGGACACGCTGCCGGACAGTGTTTACTGCGTCAGAAACACAAAGATCAGTCTGCAGATCTCATTCTCTCAGGTTGACATTAAACTGCTCAAAGAAGTGGAATTCCTCACCGAATGATTTAAAGGCTGCAAGAACGTTTCAATGTTTAAGGAAATGTATAAAGAAAGCGTAATTAGACAGAATGGTGACGTTTGACTGTGTTCTGGTTTTATGTTTCAGTATTTCTAAGAAACTGTGACTGAAATAATTATTCTACTTTCTTATGGTTATTTAATTTTTAAGAAGGGGCAGGTCAACTAAGATGTTCTTCCCCCTGCTCCTTTCCACCATGCGCTATTAAAAAAAACAGTATAAGTGTACATGATTTGTTTTAAAATAACTGCCATGTGTGCAATAAATAAATAAACAAACAAACAGGTACGGTGAACTCATTGTACGGAGGCCGAAAGGTGCAAAAACGCAACTCCTCCATCAGGAGAAGCTGCTTCAGAAAGGATGCAGATATAGAAACCCAAATGTTCCTCATGAAGAAATATCTCCAGCAGCTAACACATGCAGCGTTTAGAGAACATCCAGCAGCTTCAGGAGACATGGCAGCGTTTAGAGAACATCCAGCAGCTTCAGGAGACATGGCAGCGTTTAGAGAACATCCAGCAGCTTCAGGAGACATGGCAGCGTTTACTAAAAGCTGCAGAAAACAAACGCTGAAGAAACAAAACGCTGAAGAAACAAAACGCTGAAGAAACAAAACGCTGAAGAAGCTCAAAACCCAACGGCAGGGGAAATTCTACCAAAACGATTACGCTTTTGTCACAAATTCACAACCAATGCAAACCATCTTGAACCATCATCTTCTTTCATTTGTGAACCGTAAGAAAATACAAGGAGGACTCGTAATTCTACAACAAACAAGTCGAGGACAGAGACTCAGAAAAAGCACGAAGATGGAATAGAGAGAGATGTACAAACTACCAGTAACATCCAAACCATATATGGGTAAAGCCAACTGTCATTGGTCAAAAACCAGCCAAGAAATCCTGACAATCCAAACATCATCATTTGAAATCTAAAAAATTCAGATTTTGTTCTAAAATCTCCAAATTCTGACTTTTTTCTCAAATATCAACATTTTGACTTTTTTTTATCGTTTCTTTTATTTGTCTCAAATATCAACATTTTGACATTTTCCTCGAAATTCGGAATTTTTTATCTAATCTCTGAATTCTGACTTTTTTTCTCAAAATGTGGACTTTTTCATCAAATCTCAAAATTCGGAATTTTTTTATCAAATATCAAAATTCGGACTTTTTGATCAAATATAAAAATTCGGATTTTTTTATCTAATCTCTGAATTCAGACTTTTTTTAATCAAATATCAAAGTTCGGACTTTTTCATCAAATCTCAAATTCTGACTTTTTCATCAAATCTCAAAATTCTGACTTTTTTATCAAATATCAAAATTCAGACTTTTTTGATCTAATATCAAAATTCAGACTTTTTGATCAAATCTCAAAACTCGTACTTTTTGTAATCAATTTTTGTGTTTTTCTCCAATTTTGACTTTTTTTTTTTAAATTTCAAAAATCTTCCTTTTTTTCTCTAAATTCTTCCTTTTTTATCAAATCCTAGAATTCTTTTTTATCAAATCTCCCACCTTGAAAGCTACTAATGCCAACATCCAAATAACTGAATGTGTTCTGTGATTTTTTGCAACAAGAAATCCTCTCAAAACGGTGTCAGCAGAGACAGCCTAACGATTGAACCCTCTGACACAGAGCAGGGCACAGGTCCAATCTTCTGACCGTCACAAACGCACAAAACCAGCCAAGAAACCGTCGCAGAAGGAACAATCCAAACATCATATTTAATAATAGTTTCAGGAAGAGTCTCCTCCCGATGTCTTAAAAGATTCATAATAACTTTCAGGAAGTGTTTGGGTCTTACCGGTGTAGACGAAGCGTCCCGGTGCTCCTTTGCAGAACTGTTTAGATTTGTACGACAGCGTGACCTCTACGACCCCTGGGATGTGGCGGGGGGGCGTCTGCACCCGGATCGCATGGGGGGTGATCAGCTGGAGACAGAAACAGGGAGGGATTTAACGGTGGGTTCAATATTTGTTTTAAGTAGTTTACAAATGTAACGTCAGAGAATATCCGTTAATACATTTTCAAGAATGTATTGGAAATGTAAAATCGTACTAACGGTTTAAATCGGTTCTCCTACTTTTTAGAAAATTCTGACCTTGTTTTCAGAAAATCTAAAAATTCTGACTTTTTTTCTGAAAGTTTAAAAATTATGACTTTTTCTGAAAATTATGACTTTTTTTTAAAAATTTAAAATGATGTATTTTTTCTCAAAACCTGAAACAATTTTGACTTTAAAAAAAAGAAAAGTGGGATTTAAAGTCAGAAATAAAAATGAAATACACTTTTTGTCAGATCAGAAAAATGTGCACCTAATCCAGTACTTTATCTTAACAGCTGGGATTCATGGAAAGATCTTGGAACTGGTTACTTTCTTCCCATGACACAAAGCAAAGTGTGTCTAACATGAAAAACATTTCTGTTCCGCCTATTCGTCCTTCCTCCGTAAATTGACCACATTAATCTCAGAGTCACTTTTAAAGATTTCCGTGTGTTATTTCCAGACGGTGTTTTAAACCCTGCAGAGTTTTCTCTTCCTGTCAGAAACTTTCTGTAAAACCAGTCCAGCTCTGAGTATCTGGGTCAGCGTGCAGAGGCATTCTGGGATTTGGAGTCCGTCTGCTTGCGGCGGATCAAAGTGAAGACGCTGTCAGTGTGTGTGTGTGTGTGTGTGTGTGTGTGTGTGTGTGTGTGGGTGTGTGTGTGTGTGTGTGTGTGTGTGTGTGTGTGTGTGTGTGTGCAGATATATGTGCTCTTCCCCTCCAGGTGTTCTCTCTCCTGGACTGGCTTCAATATTTCATGCCGTGCCGTGTGTGCCGCTCAAATGCAAAAAAATAAAATCTACATATTTTTGAGGCCACGCAAATTCAGACGCAGGTGTTTCCACAAGAGTGTGTGTGAAGAAGAAGATGGAGGACATGATGTTCAGAGTGCAGCTGTTTTCATAATACACACTCTCAGACAAATCAGTATGGAGTGCCTCTACTTTAAAGAGTCCTCTCCTGCTGATGTGCAGGTGTATATCAGTGTGTAGTATCTCTACTTTAAAGAGTCCTCTCCTGCTGATGTTCAGATGTATATCAGTATGTAGTGTCTCTACTTTAAAGAGTCCTCTCCTGCTGATGTTCAGGTGTATATCAGTATGTAGTGTCTCTACTTTAAAGAGTCCTCTCCTGCTGATGTTCAGGTGTATATCAGTTGTAGTGTCTCTACTTTAAAGAGTCCTCTCCTGCTGATGTTCAGGTGTATATCAGTGTGTAGTGTCTCTACTTTAAAGAGTCCTCTCCTGCTGATGTTCAGGTGTATATCAGCATGTAGTGTCTCTACTTTAAAAAGTCCTCTCCTGCTGATGTTCAGGTGTATATCAGTATTTAGCGTATCCACTTTAAAGAGTCCTCTCCTGCTGATGTTCAGGTGTATATCAGTATGTAGTGACTTTACTTTAAAGAGTCCTCTCCTGCTGATGTTCAGGTGTATATCAGTATGTAGTGTCTCTACTTTAAAGAGTCCTCTCCTGCTGATGTTCAGGTGTATATCAGTATGTAGGGACTCTACTTTAAAGAGTCCTCTCCTGCTGATGTTCAGGTGTATATCAGTATGTAGCGTCTCTACTTTAAAGAGTCCTCTCCTGCTGATGTTCAGGTGTATATCAGTATGTAGTGTCTCTACTTTAAAGAGTCCTCTCCTGCTGATGTTCAGGTGTATATCAGTATGTAGTGTCTCTACTTTAAAGAGTCCTCTCCTGCTGATGTTCAGGTGTATATCAGTATGTAGTGTCTCTACTTTAAAGAGTCCTCTCCTGCTGATGTTCAGGTGTATATCAGCATGTAGTGTCTCTACTTTAAAGAGTCCTCTCCTGCTGATGTTCAGGTGTATATCAGTATGTAGTGTCTCTACTTTAAAGAGTCCTCTCCTGCTGATGTTCAGGTGTATATCAGTATGTAGCGTATC
>JAMFTG010002254.1:15000-20000 GCA_023974075.1 Chaenocephalus aceratus | reverse complement strand
CTTCAGTACATGTCTCTGGTAGCAGTACTTTACTCCACTACTTATTTTTCTGACAACTTTTTACTTTGACTTCTTACAGGTATTTGTGTTCAACATGTAAGAAGTAGAAAGTACAGGTATTTGGGTTCAACATGTGAGAAGTAGAAAGTACAGGTATTTGTGTTCAACATTAGTCAGTACTTCTACTTTCACCAGAGTACTTTTAAACACAAGTATCTGTACTTCTTCTTGAGTAAAGGATGTGTGTACTTCAACTTGAGTAAAGGATGTGTGTACTTCTATTTGAGTAAAGGGTGTGTGTACTTCTACTTGAGTATAGGATGTGTGTACTTCTACTTGAGTAAAGGATGTGTGTACTTCTACTTGAGTAAAGGATGTGTGTACTTCTACTTGAGTACAGGATGTGTTTACTTCTACTTGAGTACAGGATGTGTGCACTTCTACTGAGTACAGGATGTGTGTACTTCTACTTGAGTACAGGATGTGTGTACTTCTACTTGAGTAAAGGATGTGTGTACTTCTACTTGAGTACAGGATGTGTGCACTTCTTCTTGAGTAAAGGATGTGTGTACTTCTATTTGAGTAAAGGGTGTGTGTACTTCTACTTGAGTATAGGATGTGTGTACTTCTACTTGAGTAAAGGATGTGTGTACTTCTACTTGAGTAAAGGATGTGTGTACTTCTACTTGAGTACAGGATGTGTTTACTTCTACTTGAGTACAGGATGTGTGCACTTCTACTTGAGTACAGGATGTGTGTACTTCTACTTGAGTAAAGGATGTGTGTACTTCTACTTGAGTACAGGATGTGTGTACTTCTACTTGAGTAAAGGATGTGTGTACTTCTACTTGAGTAAAGGATGTTTGTACTTCTACTTGAGTACAGGATGTGTGTACTTCTACTTGAGTACAGGATGTGTGTACTTCTACTTGAGTACAGGATGTGTGTACTTCTACTTGAGTACAGGATGTGTGTACTTCTACTTGAGTACAGGATGTGTGTACTTCTACGTGAGTAAAGGATGTGTGTACTTCTACTTGAGTACAGGATGTGTGTACTTCTACTTGAGTACAGGATGTGTGTACTTCTACTTGAGTACAGGATGTGTGTACTTCTACTTGAGTAAAGGATGTGTGTACTTCTACTTGAGTAAAGGATGTGTGTACTTCTACTTGAATACAGGATGTGTGTACTTCTACTTGAGTACAGGATGTGTGTACTTCTACTTGAATACAGGATGTGTGTACTTTTTGCCCACATCTCTCTCCAGATGAGAAACCAGGCTAAGCTCCACCCACATGGCACCGCAAGTGTGTCGAATCAAACGAGAGGCTTATGTCATGGTTTCTATTGGCTCCTGACGGGCAGAGTGGTATTAAAGATTTACAACGAGAGAGGAACTGTTTCGCTGAGCGGCGGCTCGAAGGGTCCGGTTTCACCGTGTGAAGTTTATAACGTTTTTTATTTGGGCCGCTGGAAGAAGGGCGCGTTTGTTCGGTGTTACGGGGACGTCCAGCGGGAGGTGGAGTCACGCCAAGAAGTCTTTAAAGGACACTCAAATGCTCTCACTTTTATATCGCTGTGGTTCGGGTCTGGCTTCTGGGACTTTTAATATTCACCTCCTTTGATTTACTGAGTATCCTTTAATATATTAAGTTTCCCTGATTATTAAAGTTTATTTCCACTTTCCCTTGTTTGTTTTACAAGCTGCGGGGGTGGAGCTTGGAAGTGTGCGATGGAAGATATCCAGGTGCATTATGGGAGATGTAGTCTTGGAGTAAAGTCAGGATATCTCCACCTTTAATGCTCAGATCTTGATGTTTAATGATTGTATTTAACACGTACACACACAACCCGTGATGTTCACGTCACCCTGGTCCTGATCGTGCCTGTATTGTTCAAATCAATTCTCTCCTATACATGTATTTAATATGATTTTGTTTATTGTTTATTTACTTATGATTCTGATTCTTAGTCATGTATTTAATAATATGTATTTATTAGTCGTTGATTTATTTAAAATTATTTCTGATATTTTCTATTAATTTACTTCTTATAGTGTCTTTCTCACTAATTGATTTTCTCACTAATTGATATTCTCACTAATTGATTTTCTCATTTATTTAAATCCTTTGAAATCGATGTAAGTTCTTCGTAATGGATCTAAGTACTGAAGCGTGTTCCTCTCGACTCTCAGAGTGGGCTCGAACCTTCGGACGGGTCCAGCCTCCGGGCGCGGCGGCCATGTTTGGAGTTGTTGTGGACGAACATGTTGTCGGAGACGGCGAGAACGTGACCGTCGACGTTCACTGTAGTGGAGATAACAACCTACACACACACACACACACACACACACACAGAGAGAGAAAGGTCAGTATCATCAGCATTGAAAAGAGTGACGCACACAGCTGGAGACCAGGGGACACTAAAGAGTGACGCACACAGCTGGAGGCCAGGGGACACTAAGAGTGACGCACACAGCTGGAGGGGACACTAAAGAGTGACGCACACAGCTGGAGGCCAGGGGACACTAAAGAGTGACGCACACAGCTGGAGACCAGGGGACACTAAAGAGTGACGCACACAGCTGGAGACCAGGGGACACTAAATAGTGACGCACACAGCTGGAGACCAGGGGACACTAAAGAGTGACGCACATAGCTGGAGGCCAGGGGACACTAAAGAGTGATGCACACAGCTGGAGGGGACACTAAAGAGTGACGCACACAGCTGGAGGCCAGGGGACACTAAAGAGTGATGCACACAGCTGGAGGGGACACTAAAGAGTGACGCACACAGCTGGAGACCAGGGGACACTAAAGAGTGACGCACACAGCTGGAGGCCAGGGGACACTAAAGAGTGATGCACACAGCTGGAGGGGACACTAAAGAGTGACGCACACAGCTGGAGGCCAGGGGACACTAAAGAGTGACGCACATAGCTGGAGGCCAGGGGACACTAAAGAGTGATGCACACAGCTGGAGGGGACACTAAAGAGTGACGCACACAGCTGGAGGCCAGGGGACACTAAAGAGTGATGCACACAGCTGGAGGGGACACTAAAGAGTGACGCACACAGCTGGAGACCAGGGGACACTAAAGAGTGACGCACACAGCTGGAGGCCAGGGGACACTAAAGAGTGATGCACACAGCTGGGGGCCAGGGGACACTAAAGAGTGACGCACACAGCTGGGAGACCAGGGGACACTAAAGAGTGACGCACACAGCTGGAGGCCAGGGGACACTAAAGAGTGACACACACAGCTGGAGGCCAGGGGACACTAAAGAGTGACGCACACAGCTGGAGACCAGGGGACACTAAAGAGTGACGCACACAGCTGGAGGCCAGGGGACACTAAAGAGTGACGCACACAGCTGGAGGGGACACTAAGAGTGACGCACACAGCTGGAGGCCAGGGGACACTAAAGAGTGACGCACACAGCTGGAGACCAGGGGACACTAAAGAGTGACGCACACAGCTGGAGACCAGGGGACACTAAATAGTGACGCACACAGCTGGAGACCAGGGGACACTAAAGAGTGACGCACATAGCTGGAGGCCAGGGGACACTAAAGAGTGATGCACACAGCTGGAGGGGACACTAAAGAGTGACGCACACAGCTGGAGGCCAGGGGACACTAAAGAGTGATGCACACAGCTGGAGGGGACACTAAAGAGTGACGCACACAGCTGGAGACCAGGGGACACTAAAGAGTGACGCACACAGCTGGAGGCCAGGGGACACTAAAGAGTGACGCACATAGCTGGAGGCCAGGGGACACTAAAGAGTGATGCACACAGCTGGAGGGGACACTAAAGAGTGACGCACACAGCTGGAGGCCAGGGGACACTAAAGAGTGATGCACACAGCTGGAGGGGACACTAAAGAGTGACGCACACAGCTGGAGACCAGGGGACACTAAAGAGTGACGCACACAGCTGGGGGCCAGGGGACACTAAAGAGTGACGCACACAGCTGGGAGACCAGGGGACACTAAAGAGTGACGCACACAGCTGGAGGCCAGGGGACACTAAAGAGTGACACACACAGCTGGAGGCCAGGGGACACTAAAGAGTGACGCACACAGCTGGAGACCAGGGGACACTAAAGAGTGACACACACAGCTGGAGGCCAGGGGACACTAAAGAGTGACACACACAGCTGGAGGCCAGGGGACACTAAAGAGTGACGCACACAGCTGGAGACCAGGGGACACTAAAGAGTGACGCACACAGCTGGAGGCCAGGGGACACTAAAGAGTGACGCACACAGCTGGAGACCAGGGGACACTAAAGAGTGACGCACACAGCTGGAGACCAGGGGACACTAAAGAGTGACGCACACAGCTGGAGACCAGGGGACACTAAAGAGTGACACACACAGCTGGAGGCCAGGGGACACTAAAGAGTGACGCACACAGCTGGAGGCCAGGGGACACTAAAGAGTGACGCACACAGCTGGAGACCAGGGGACACTAAAGAGTGACGCACACAGCTGGAGGCCAGGGGACACTAAAGAGTGACGCACACAGCTGGAGGGGACACTAAAGAGTGACGCACACAGCTGGAGACCAGGGGACACTAAAGAGTGACGCACACAGCTGGAGGCCAGGGGACACTAAAGAGTGATGCACACAGCTGGAGGGGACACTAAAGAGTGACGCACACAGCTGGAGGCCAGGGGACACTAAAGAGTGATGCACACAGCTGGAGGGGACACTAAAGAGTGACGCACACAGCTGGAGACCAGGGGACACTAAAGAGTGACGCACACAGCTGGAGGCCAGGGGACACTAAAGAGTGATGCACACAGCTGGGGGCCAGGGGACACTAAAGAGTGACGCACACAGCTGGGAGACCAGGGGACACTAAAGAGTGACGCACACAGCTGGAGACCAGGGGACACTAAAGAGTGACGCACACAGCTGGAGGCCAGGGGACACTAAAGAGTGACACACACAGCTGGAGACCAGGGGACACTAAAGAGTGACGCACA
>JAMFTG010002254.1:0-7500 GCA_023974075.1 Chaenocephalus aceratus | reverse complement strand
TACAGCCTGGAGACAACTAGATAAATATACAGGAAACTACAGCCTGGAAACAGCTAGATAAATATACAGGAAACTACGGCCTGGAAACAACTAGATAAATATACAGGAAACTACAGCCTGGAAACAGCTAGATAAATATACAGGAAACTACAGCCTGGAGACAACTAGATAAATATACAGGAAACTACAGCCTGCAAACAGCTAGATAAATATACAGGAAACTACGGCCTGCAAACAGCTAGATAAATATACAGGAAACTACGGCCTGGAAGCAGCCTGGAAGCAGCCTGGAGACAGCCTGGAGGAGCTACAGGAAACTACGGCCTGGAAACAACTAGATAAATATACAGGAAACTAAGGCCTGGAAACAACTAGATAAATATACAGGAAACTACAGCCTGGAAACAGCTAGATAAATATACAGGAAACTAAGGCCTGGAAACAACTAGATAAATATACAGGAAACTACAGCCTGGAAACAGCTAGATAAATATACAGGAAACTAAGGCCTGGAAACAACTAGATAAATATACAGGAAACTACGGCCTGGAAGCAGCCTGGAAGCAGCCTGGAGACAGCCTGGAGACAGCCTGGAGGAGCTACAGGAAACTACGGCCTGGAAACAGCTAGATAAATATACAGGAAACTACAGCCTGGAGACAGCTAGATAAATATACAGGAAACTACGGCCTGGAAACAACTGGATAAATATACAGGAAACTACGGCCTGGAAACAGCTAGATAAATATACAGGAAACTACGGCCTGGAAACAACTGGATAAATATACAGGAAACTACGGCCTGGAAACAACTGGATAAATATACAGGAAACTACAGCCTGGAAACAGCTAGATAAATATACAGGAAACTACAGCCTGGAAACAGCTAGATAAATATACAGGAAACTACGGCCTGGAAACAGCTAGATAAATATACAGGAAACTACGGCCTGGAAACAGCTAGATAAATATACAGGAAACTACAGCCTGGAGACAGCTAGATAAATATACAGGAAACTACAGCCTGGAGACAGCTAGATAAATATACAGGAAACTACAGCCTGGAAACAGCTAGATAAATATACAGGAAACTACGGCCTGGAAACAGCTAGATAAATATACAGGAAACTACAGCCTGGAAACAACTAGATAAATATACAGGAAACTACAGCCTGGAAACAGCTAGATAAATATACAGGAAACTACAGCCTGGAAACAACTAGATAAATATACAGGAAACTACGGCCTGCAAACAGCTAGATAAATATACAGGAAACTACGGCCTGCAAACAGCTAGATAAATATACAGGAAATTACAGCCTGGAAACAGCTAGATAAATATACAGGAAACTACGGCCTGGAAACAGCTAGATAAATATACAGGAAACTACAGCCTGGAGACAACTAGATAAATATACAGGAAACTACAGCCTGGAAACAGCTAGATAAATATACAGGAAACTACGGCCTGGAAACAACTAGATAAATATACAGGAAACTACAGCCTGGAAACAGCTAGATAAATATACAGGAAACTACAGCCTGGAGACAACTAGATAAATATACAGGAAACTACAGCCTGCAAACAGCTAGATAAATATACAGGAAACTACGGCCTGCAAACAGCTAGATAAATATACAGGAAACTACGGCCTGGAAGCAGCCTGGAAGCAGCCTGGAGACAGCCTGGAGGAGCTACAGGAAACTACGGCCTGGAAACAACTAGATAAATATACAGGAAACTAAGGCCTGGAAACAACTAGATAAATATACAGGAAACTACAGCCTGGAAACAGCTAGATAAATATACAGGAAACTAAGGCCTGGAAACAACTAGATAAATATACAGGAAACTACAGCCTGGAAACAGCTAGATAAATATACAGGAAACTAAGGCCTGGAAACAACTAGATAAATATACAGGAAACTACGGCCTGGAAGCAGCCTGGAAGCAGCCTGGAGACAGCCTGGAGACAGCCTGGAGGAGCTACAGGAAACTACGGCCTGGAAACAGCTAGATAAATATACAGGAAACTACAGCCTGGAGACAGCTAGATAAATATACAGGAAACTACAGCCTGGAGACAGCTAGATAAATATACAGGAAACTACAGCCTGGAAACAGCTAGATAAATATACAGGAAACTACAGCCTGGAAACAGCTAGATAAATATACAGGAAACTACGGCCTGGAAACAGCTAGATAAATATACAGGAAACTACGGCCTGCAAACAGCTAGATAAATATACAGGAAACTACGGCCTGGAAACAGCTAGATAAATATACAGGAAACTACGGCCTGGAAACAGCTAGATAAATATACAGGAAACTACAGCCTGCAAACAGCTAGATAAATATACAGGAAACTACGGCCTGCAAACAGCTAGATAAATATACAGGAAACTACAGCCTGGAAACAGCTAGATAAATATACAGGAAACTACGGCCTGCAAACAGCTAGATAAATATACAGGAAACTACAGCCTGGAAACATCTAGATAAATATACAGGAAACTACGGCCTGGAAACGGCTAGATAAATATACAGGAAACTACGGCCTGCAAACGGCTAGATAAATATACAGGAAACTACGGCCTGGAAACGGCTAGATAAATATACAGGAAACTACGGCCTGCAAACGGCTAGATAAATATACAGGAAACTACGGCCTGGAAATGGCTAGATAAATATACAGGAAACTACGGCCTGGAAACAACTAGATAAATATACAGGAAACTACGGCCTGGAAACAGCTAGATAAATATACAGGAAACTACGGCCTGGAAACAGCTAGATAAATATACAGGAAACTACGGCCTGGAAACAGCTAGATAAATATACAGGAAACTACAGGCTGGAGACAGCTAGATAAATATACAGGAAACTACAGCCTGGAAACAGCTAGATAAATATACAGGAAACTACAGCCTGGAAACAGCTAGATAAATATACAGGAAACTACAGCCTGGAAACAGCTAGATAAATATACAGGAAACTACGGCCTGGAAACAACTAGATAAATATACAGGAAACTACGGCCTGGAAACAACTAGATAAATATACAGGAAACTACGGCCTGGAAACAGCTAGATAAATATACAGGAAACTACAGCTTGGAAACAACTAGATAAATATACAGGAAACTACAGCTTGGAAACAACTAGATAAATATACAGGAAACTACAGCCTGCAAACAGCTAGATAAATATACAGGAAACTACGGCCTGGAAACAGCTAGATAAATATACAGGAAACTACGGCCTGGAAACAGCTAGATAAATATACAGGAAACTACGGCCTGGAAACAGCTAGATAAATATACAGGAAACTACAGCCTGGAAACAGCTAGATAAATATACAGGAAACTACGGCCTGCAAACCGCCTAAAGTCTGAAGATTACCAAGTAAAGCAGTCTAGAAACAGCCTGGAAACAGCCTTGAATAGTTTACACCCTAATAGAGCAGCATGGACGCAGTGTAATAAAAACCTGGAAACAACCGTAATTATCTGACTGACATTAGTCTAGAAAACAGTTTTGAAATAGTCTGGAAACAACCTGGTAAAAGACCTGGAAACAGCCAGAAAATCATCCCTGATATTCTCTAAAAACAGACGGGTAAAAGAGCCTGGAAATAGTCAAGAAGCATTCTAGAAATCCACCTTGTGAAGCTTCTTGGAAACAGTCTGAAGACGCCTTAAAAAGTCTGCCTGGAAACCACCTTGAAACCACCTTGAAACCACCTTGAAACCACCTTGAAACCACCTGGAAATAACCTTGAAACCACCTTGAAACCACCTTGAAACCACCTTGAAACCACCTTGAAACCACCTGGAAACCACCTGGTAGAGCTGAAGAAAACTACAGCCTGGAAACAACATATTAAAGCAGTCTAGAAAAGTCTTGAAACCTAAAAACAACCCTGGAAGAGAATCTTAAAGAGCCTTGAGACAGCCTGGAAACAGTGCGCTCTAGTTTGGGGGACATCACCTCGAAATGAGTAAGACTCCACATGCACTCTTTACTCTTCCTTCTTATTAAATATGCAAATATAATTGGTGGCTCCAGGAACTCCAGGCAGCCTTGCAGGATTTCCAGGGGCAAAAACAGCAATTTATATAAAATCCTGCAGACATTTGACACTTTCAAAGACGTGTAAGAGTTTAATTATCTGCAGCGGTCCGGGCTTATATGTTTTATTAAACGTTTGAATGTACAAAAAATCAGTAAGTACAAAACTGAGCTGGAGTCGAACGAAGAAATAAACTTTAACGTTTCATTTATAAAGTGCAGATTTGGTTTCTCTAAAACCTGATTCCACTGCTTGTCCTAGCTGCCTGAAAACAAAAGACTCTCTACCCGGTTGTTTTTAGGTTTCAAGACTTTGTTATGTTGTTTCCAGGCTTACGTTTTCTTCAGCTTTACAAGGCTGTTACCAGGCTGTTACCAGGCAGTTTCCAGGCAGTTTCCAGGCAGTTTCCAGGCAGTTTCCAGGCAGCTTTACAAGGTGGATTTCTAGAATGTTTCTTGACGGATTCCAGGCTTTTGACACGTTGGCTTTTTTGACTTTCTTTCAGTCAGCCTTGAGTTGTTTCCAGACATCTTTTTAAGGTTGTTCTGAATGTGTTACTCTCCAGGCTGTTTCCAGGCTGTATGTAAATGTACATTCCCCCTCTGTGGGACGATGAACGGTATCTCCTTCTTCAATATTTCCAGGTAATATCCAGGTTGCTATCCTGGCTCCAAAATGGTGGAATGAGCTCCCATTGACATCAGGACAGCAGAAAGCTCACACACCTTCCGGCGCAGACTGAGACTCATCTCTTTCGACTCCACCTCGAGGATAGAACTATTAACAAAGCACTTATATACTAACAAAGGACTGGCTCCTCTAAAGCCAGCTGAGGAGCACTTGAAATACTTGGCTCTACGAAACCTGATGTACTTTATGATTCTGTTTTCTTCAAGGTTGTGTCTTCCTGGTCGAACGCACTTATTGTCGCTTTGGATAAAAGCGTCAGCTAAATGCAATGTGATGTAATAGTCACGTCCTAAACCAGGTATTTCTCTGTACTGTGTCTCTGATATGGTTTATAAGATATATCAACAACAACATGACCCCGTAAACAAGATGTCTCCTGATGTAAACAAGATGTTTACTGACGTAAACAACAACGTATTTCGGAGCTCCGTAAAAACAGAGCTGTCTCTGCCGTCTGACGCTCGGTTTGAGACTCAGATCTCTGGAGGAATTATACCGTCTTTTGAGGAGGAGAAATATTGTTTTCTGGTCACTTTAACATTTTACGGGGAAAATCTGCATTTTGCGCCCCCGTTACTCGGTGCAGCCAAAACCCTGACAACGATCTGAACTATTTCTATAAGTGTGAGAGGTTCTTAAAGTAGAAGTACATGTAGTTTTAGTTGCAGTAGTAGAAGTAATACAGATAGGGACATCATATTACTGGCAGTGGATGTAATGTTTACGACTGAGAGCGAGCTGTTTCTTATTTCAAATGGACCACTTTGTTAATTTAAATGCAACGTATCAACTTCACTTACTGACTTTTTATTCTGTCCAGAAACTGATGTCTGGAACGAGTTCAAAAACATCAGAAACTGTCAAATATTCAGCGATATTATGACGTCAGGAGGATTCCCACTGAAGCAGTTCTCAGTGTGATAAACGGAGTGCTGGCCCTTTAAGTAACGATGTGACTCAGATACAGAAAGTAAAACATTAATTAGCGTCTGGATGTGGAGCAATAATTAAATGATGGTGAACGATTAACTATTTACTGCTCGGTGTTAAATGAATCTTTAAGAAGCACTCAGACGGGAAGTTAAATCACAGAGAACACTTTCATCTCTTTAAGAAACTGAAATCTGAAACATTCTGCTGCTATTTACATTTTAGATTAGCTCTCACTTGTCAAACTGTAGTAATAAATGATATTTGTGGTCTTAATCGAGTGGAGTTCCTCCAGCACATTTTACATTTCGATGCTTTTCTTTAAGTTGAATGACATGTTTAAAGGGCTGGAAACTGTAGTGTCCGCAGGACGACAACACCATCTCATACGAGGACATTTTATCAGCTCGATTTATCAATCGTAAATAAAGTAAATCAAGCTAGCTAACGTTCGCTATTTATCATCCTCACTTACTTCACATTACATGAGCAAATGCTTGGCTTGTTCTGTCTTTTTAAGCAGCTTCACACGTCGCTCTAAACTCTCAAATATACGTGTTCCGGATAGACTAATCACATAACCCCTAGATTCCACCGGGTCCGTCTACCGGTTACGGCCGCGCTACGGCCGCGTTACGGCCGCGTTACTGCCGCGTTACTGCCGCGTTACTGCCGCGTTACTGCCGCGTTACGGCCGCGTTACGGCCGCGTTACTGCTGCGTTACGGCCGCGTTACGGCTCAGAGGCGTCCCTGACGTGTTCTCTTCCCCATGATGACCAAGTCGCTGCACATTACCCCGCTTATCACACGGCCAGATACCAAACAAACTAACGGCTCCACTCCCAATATGAATTGAAATTATTTTATTGTACTTAAAGGTGGGGTAGGTAAGTTTGAGAAACCGGCTCGAGATACACTCGTTGTTATATTCCATGGAATGCTCTTAACGTCCCGATAGCAATGAATATCTGAAGTGCTTTGAAGCCGTGGTGCTGTAAAAAGATCGACCAATCATCTGAGCCGGCTGAAGTAACTGGACGGCCTACCTGCCTGTCAGCCTTCCATCTGTGCACACACTTATCTCTGCCCTCATTGGTCATGTGCGCGTTCGTGTGTGTTGGAGGAGGGGCTCTGAGAGGAAGGGGCAGATTTCTTCCGGCTGTGTATTTTCAGATCCTAGCCACTCGAGCTGGTTTCTCCAAAAGCACCTCCCCCACCTTTAAAGTGATCGTATTTCTTCCGCTAAGAAAGAAACTCCGCTGCACGGCGCACCAACGGCTGGAACTGCGACAACAACAGCTTTACGGCAGCACCGTCCAGCTCTGTTCACAGTTCCTGATCCACTAACAAGTCCCTGAACTCTGCAGAGCCCACCTCGTGTTCCTGAGAGTGTTCACTTCCTGTCTGCCTTCCTCTGGTCATTGAGCTGACGTCCAGCGCTCCGTCTTTTACCCTCTTTCTTCATCCTCCGTAGCAACGGCAGGAACCACTTCGACCGCGTTTTTGAGGAGCTTTTTGATTACAGATTTGAAAACATCGCTGCTTGCTTTAAAAGTAGCACACTTCATGAAGTCAAAGCTTGGAGAGCATCTAGATATCCCTGCCCCGAGGAGCTGCACACTGAACATGTGTCGCCGCCTGATGTCTCTGTCTGGACCGCTGCGTGAGAAGGAGGGTTTCTGCCCGTCACTTCTCCGCTGCTTTCTGGGCCCAGTTCCAAACTGTATGCAGTTACTTCTTTCTGCAGGTGTGAGCGTCCTTAACAGCGGTCAGTAAGTCCTTAACAACGGTCAGTAAGTCCTTAACAG
>JAMFTG010002253.1:0-19923 GCA_023974075.1 Chaenocephalus aceratus | reverse complement strand
TACAGGGTGTAGGTGTGTGTGTGTGTGTGTTACAGTGTAGGTGTGTGTTGTACAGTGTGTGTGTGTGTGTGTGTGTGTGTGTGTGTGTGTGTGTGTGTGTGTGTGTGTGTGTGAGATGGCCACAGCCACACAGGGTGAACCAACTACACTGCAGCCTCGTCTCCAGTAGTTCTGCTTTAGTGCAGCTACAATAAAACATGCCAACTAACACCACACATTTGCTCTAGATGGTAAACTCTTTATTTGATTGTAATCTGACATTACTTCAAACATTTTAGCACAGCTAATACACAAGTATTTGTTTGTATTAATTACATTCTTTGTCTCTGAGTTGCCATGTCCATTGGGGGAGGTTACTTCCTGGTTCAGCAAAGGGCGTGGCCGAGCGCTGAGGGCTCATAAATACTGCAAGGAGCCGACGGGACAGATTGGGACAAACCACCTGCTTCCATGTCAAGGGGGGGATTTGGGTTTTGTCCGTGTCCTGTGTATGATGTGACTATTAATTATCCCTTGGGTTCAACTTGGTTTGGCCAAGCCCCTATATACAGGGTTCGTACGGGTGCTTGAAATCCTTGAAAATGCTTGAAATTTGACGTGGTGTTTTCAAGGTTGGGAAAGTGCTTGAAAATGTAAATGCTTTACTTTTACAATAAATTGCTGTCTGACTGAATAGTTCGCTTTTTAGATTAAAAGAAAAGAATTGCTTCGCTTCTACATAAAACGGCTCCGCTGCACCTTCCCGCGCTATGCGCGCGACCTGCAAAGTGTTTGTGTTACGTGTGACCTGGGCATTCTGATGAGTGATAGATGACTGTGTGCCAGGAGGTTGCCGTTTCAACGAGCGTTGGCTAGCAGAAGACAAATACAAGCCATGGCTAAGACGAGGGTCAAGCCCACGAGTAGCCTCCTGCAAAGTTTGCAACAAATAACGATGCGAGAGTCTGCGCTGACGAGCCACATGAAAGGTACGCCGGAGTAGAGCATTTTAGATTAGGCTAACGTTGCATGTTACGTTTGTTTAAGCTAACGTTAGCGAGCTGAACAGCGAACTCCATGAGGGATAATAATAATTGATGGGGACATCATTTCAGAGGAGCGTACCTATGGTAGGTGCGTTACAGCCGCCATCCTGTGGTGTTCAGAGGATGAAGCACTCACTGTTGTAATTCAACCCAGTCTCACGGCATTTCATGTTATAGTCACGAAATATAATCTATTGATTCGACACAGAGCGATTTTGAAAGCAATGTATTTCTACTGGTAGTATGTTTCGTGCCTAAACCAAATGTGACTTGCTCTATCGAAATCAGTCGCATTGACCCGAAGACACGTTTTCGTTTGTATTACTGGTCTGGGGGAAGCTCGCGAGTGTGTGTGTGTATTTGTGCGTTTGCGTACCGGGGAAACCCTCACGAGAAACACCGGCTGTTGTTATGCCTGCTGTGACGTTACATTAGTCCGTTCTCTGCTTGTAATTATGCCGAAGCTTCAAAGTTGTATTTATCATCTGAATTTGCCGAAACAAGTTTAATATTCTGAAAGCCAAGACTTTGTTTATTTGAAAACAGATGAAAACAAACTGTCTTTTATATAAAGTTGAAGTATTATACAAGTAAAACTACATTTTGCTTTAATCCCATGTAATTGTAGAATGAACACAGTCTTCCTTTGAAGATGTATAAGTCAGGAGTCTTGAGTAGTCAGCATTACCTACAAATCATTGGACACATTTGTAAATATTATTTTCCACTTGTTACCATAGAGAGGCGAAGTCACGCCCATCTACTTCCGGCCCATGGGACCCCGGAAGCGAAAAATTAACATTGAATTCAATGGAGAGAGAAAACGTATCTTTGATCCCGTTTGAATGTGCCACGAACTTCACATATGATGTTTGTCAATCTTAAACAATAAGTTCCATGTCAAAAAAAGTCACATTGTGTCGTAAAACTGTTGAAATATAAGACTATGAAAAATACGCGACTACAAAGACTACAAATCCCAAATCCCATTCTGGCTCGCGTAAGTGATGTCACAGGCGATAATGCTCCAAGTGGTTGCGACTCGTAATTAAAGCGAAGAAGAAGAAAAAGATCTCATAACCGATTTATTCCCTCCAATAAATAAGAGATTGCTAAAAATAAATTCACTTTTACAAGATGCATGTGTGCTTTGTACCAGGTTGTAATCACATAAGTGATCAAACCACTTGCTCGTTCTATCGCTTCCCGTCTGATGAAAGGACCAGGAGTCGCTGGATCAGACATATCAGGTAATATACATGTTGTGCATGGAACACAGTCAAGCTAGCTACCTAGCTAGTAGCGACGAGTAGCGAGCACGTTAGTTAGCATTACATTACTTAGCCTTGTCATTTTTAGTAGCCTTACCATGAAGTTATTATTTTATTACATGAAGTAAGAGTAAGAGTAGATGGTAAGTATTTTGTGAAACATTTGAAGAGTAGCCGACTGCGCCATCCACCGGGTGCTATGGAAGCAGTCAGGGAGAGTCGAAGGCAGGCAGGGAGCTTTGCATGACAGATTCTTCTGGACGTGTTTCATTGTGATGACAGTAAGGGGGGTCAATCTGTTTGTTGGAAAGACAGTAGTTGAGTGATTACTGAGAGAACATTATTAGAAGAGATAATTATTCAAAGTGTTGTTACTTAAAGTGTTGTTACTTTAAAGTGTTGTTACTGACCTTTTTCTCTTTTATTTCCTTTCCCTCACCTGTAACTGCTGAGACCCTGAGGAACATGCACACTGACCTGCTCAACCTGATTTCCACTGTACGTAATAGTATTTAGTTATGGTATATTATTTATATACATCAAAGGCACAATGCACCCCCCAGAGACACACATGTATTGAGTGTGATATTGTGCATAGGGCAAGTGAAATCATCTTTACACACTAGAAAACTGTAGGAGCGGCAACTTGTTTTGAAATTGAATTTTTAATATCCGAAAATGAAGTTGATCTGTTTTCTTTATTCTTCTCTCCTCCCAGCTCAATCCATCACCGTGCTCTGTTCCTGCAGGTCCTGCTTGCTAATCATTATGCTCATATGTTTTCACACAATTACAAACAAAGTCAATGTATTGTATGACATGAAGTTGTGCTTCATTCGGAGTCAATAATACATTCATTCTGCCTTCAACTGCACAATGACTGTGGACTGCACCGACATCCATGTAGCTGCCCCCAGTAAGATGAACCAAGCAAAGAGGGTCGCCATCATGCCCAAGGACATCCAGCTGCATCCGCGAGAGAGGGCTTAGACTGACCTGAGACCAGCACACCCAAACACAACGGCTCTTTTAAGAGCCACTACAGTTTCAAAGAGTTGCAATCCTACATTATTATAATTATTAAACTGGTTCATGTGTCACTTAGTTTACTGAACCGTGATGAATGAAAGAAATGAGTGAGGTAGTGGTTTAAGAAGTTACAAAGACATTAATATATGAGTGACAGGTCAGTGTAAACACAAGCTTCTGTCAACTATGCATCATTCAAACTATATACAAATAATATGTAATAAAGTTCTAAACAAGTATTCGGTATATTCCTTGATAGCTTTTGGAGAAGGTTGTTTTTAAGTTTACTAAAAATCTATCGTTTCAACTGTTTCACTTTATAAAAGGGAACAGGTGAGTAGAGCATCATTGAGTTTCTTATTCTGTCAGTAAATTATCCAAATGAATGTTTTTCATTATTTTATTCAACCCTAAACAAATTGATTGTACCTTTTTAATAATGACCTTACATGGTCGGCAAAGTTAAATTAACTTCAATCAAATCCGTTCTGAGAAAAAACTACTAAATGTTTAAAGATAGGAAACTTGCCATCCCACTGAAATCAGTCCGGAGAGATTTAAAGGCGTAGTTGTAGTTCAGTCCAACGTTTCATTTGGATTCATTTCTCCAACAGTCAACTATTTTCATAAAGAATATATATATTTTTCAAAGTCAACTTTATTGTCAATCTTACTCAGTTTGTGTTTATAGACAGAGATCAAAAATACTTTTAAATACAATTATACAATTTACAGATATGTATACAAATATATATATATATCCGATATACACCATCATGTATAATGATGGTGTATGATGGAGAAGGGAGTGTGGTAGATAGCAAGTGAACAGAGTTACATACAGATCCATGTTACAGCAAAAGATGGAATAACTAAGAAGCAGCAGTATAATAATAATTACATGCAACAAATAAATAACTGCTCAGCGTCTCCACCACGATCCCAATCTGCTGTCCTGTTTCCCTCCCTCTGCGTCACACCCATCACACACACGGAACACAACGCAGAGTCTGAGGGAGTTAAGAGTATGTGTATTTAAATGTCCTCCTCTCTACTGGCCAACACAGGGAGCATATGCTGGGTGTAGAAGTTCTCCAGGAGCAGGAGATTTCCATTCCAGGCAGGGTCTTTGGGGATGAGGGATGATGATCGCCTCCTTCTGGTCCACACAACAAAGTAGCAGAGACGCCGGTCTGTGATGTGCAGCTGCCCTTGGACTGGTGCCAGTATGGGTGATATATGACCCACCCTCCTCACGGAGACAGAAGGATGGTAACGGGACTGCCTCCGCGATGGTCATGTTCATGTCAGCAAATAAACTCAAATGACACAACGAGATGTAAAAGGATATCACACATACAGTATAGTCGATATAAAACTGGCCGCTTCAATCTGAAGAGCAACTAAACAAAACACGGGAGTGTACCTTGTTCTTGTGAACACTAATGTTATCCCTCATACACAGAGACCACGAAGTTCTAAAGGAGAAAACTAGTTACTAAAACAAAACACGTTAGTGTACCTTGTTAGCTAATGTTAGCTAGCTGACATTAACGTTACACATTGCACTCATATTACTCACCAACATCTTGTAAAGCCGGTCCCGCTGCTCTTACAGAACCGACTATCTCCCCTTTCGTGTATGTCCAGCTCTCAACGTGTCCAGACTTGTAGTCACCTCGTTTTATACTTTTATTCTCATTCTGAAAGAAACAGGTGAAATGTGCTAACGTGACGGCCGTCTTTGTGATGGTGACGCGTATTGTGCGAGACCAGAGACCTGTAGTTCACTCAGCGGTTTCACACAAAGAAATGTGTAACTTCACAGTTTTACGACACATTTTTATTTTTTTGACTTGCAAAATATTCTTTTAAATTGACAAACATCATATGTGTCATTCGTGGCACAATTCAAACGGGATCAAAAGATAACTTTTCTCTCTCCATTGACTTCAATGTATAATTTTACGCTTCCGGGGTCCCATGGAGGCTCCGGAAGGGGAGGGATCTATTTTTTATGCAGCTCTGCGTGATTTTGTGAGATGGGTCTGGCTGCAGACCGCAGCAAGGAGGCGTTTCCTATAGGGGCGTTTCCTAACTTTTTTTATCCAATAGCAACTTAAGGGTTCCAGCTGCTTTTATAAATCCTCGCAGAAGAATTCATTGTTCTCGTGATGATCCGGCTCTTCTTGCTGAGCCGGATCATTTGGCTCACCAAGAAGAGCCGGCTCTCTCGGCTCCCAAAGGACTCTTCAGTTTACCACATATTATACCTTTTAATTAAATCAAATGTAGCCCTGTTTTGACTAATGAATTATGTATATGTGTACACATATATCACTTAAATTATTCAAGACATCCTTTGTACTAAAGTATTCAAAAGTAAAAATTACATGTTTAATATAAGGCAAGGCAAGGCAAGGCAAGTTTATTTATATAGCACTTTTCGATGCAGGGTAATTCAAAGTGCTTTACAAAAAAGAAATGAAAGACATTAAGCATTAAAAAAGAAAAGCTAATAAAATAAACATTAAGGAAAAATACATGGATAAAAGTTACAGTGCAGTCTAAAATATGAATATTTAGACAGACTTTCTTCACCATATTTTGCTCGCATGACATCCACAATCGGACCCTCAGGAGGCTGTACACACCCCCTCCCCTGCTTTGCTTCCATAACAAAGTATTTAAAGTGTTACCAAAACACTCCGTGTTACCAAAACACTATTTTTCATCCGTCGATGCCAGATATTCCAATATCTCTTTCGAGCAGTCCCTCTCATAAATGTCATGGTGCTTAATTACGTTTAAACATTACAAGAAAAAGTACATGGATAAAAGTGACAGTGCAGTTTAAGATATGAAAAGTTCAATTAAAAGCAGCGACAAAAAGAAAAGTCTTCTTGCTGATTTAAAAGTAGTCAGAGTTGCAGCGGACCTGCAGGTTTCTGGGAGTTTGTTCCAGATGTTTGGAGCATAATAACTGAACGCTGCTTCTCCATGTTTAGTTCTGTCTCTGGGGACAGGAAGCTGACCAGTCCCTGAAGACCTGAGAGATCTGTCTCTGGGGACAGGAAGCTGACCAGTCCCTGAAGACCTGAGAGATCTGACTCTGGGGACAGGAAGCTGACCAGTCCCTGAAGAACCTGAGAGATCTGTCTCTGGGGACAGGAAGCTGACCAGTGCCTGCAGACCTGAGAGATCTGTCTCTGGGGACAGGAAGCTGACCAGTCCCTGAAGACCTGAGAGACCTGTCTCTGGGGACAGGAAGCTGACCAGTCCCTGAAGACCTGAGAGATCTGTCTCTGGGGACAGGAAGCTGACCAGTCCCTGAAGACCTGAGAGATCTGTCTCTGGGGACAGGAAGCTGACCAGTCCCTGAAGACCTGAGAGATCTGTCTCTGGGGACAGGAAGCTGACCAGTCCCTGAAGACCTGAGAGATATGTCTCTGGGGACAGGAAGCTGACCAGTCCCTGAAGACCTGAGAGATATGTCTCTGGGGACAGGAAGCTGACCAGTCTCTGCAGACCTGAGAGATCTGTCTCTGGGGACAGGAAGCTGACCAGTCCCTGAAGACCTGAGAGATCTGGATGGTTCATAGTTTAGCAGGAGGTCAGAAATGTATTTTGGGCCTAAACCATTCAGTGCTTTATAAACCAGCAGCAGTATTTAGAAATCTATTCTTTGACACACAGGAAGCCAGAGTGAAGACTTCAGAGCAGGAGTGATGTGATCCACTTTCTTAGTGTCAGTGAGGACTCGAGCAGCGGCGTTCTGAATCAGCTGCAGCTTCCTAATAGATGTGTTAGTGAGACCTGTGAAGACACCTTTGCAGTAGTCCAGTCTACTGAAGATAAAGGCATGGACACGTGTCTCCAGATCCTGCTGTGACATTAGTCTTTAACCCTAGATATGTTCTTTAGGTGATAGCAGGCTGATTTAGTAACTGTTTTAATGTGACTGTTGAAGCTCAGGTCAGAGTCCATGACTACACCTAGATCTCTGGCTTTATCTGTTGGTTTGAACAATATCAATTATTTGCTGTGGCCAATTGTTTTCATTGCATTCACAGACCCGTGTGACTCTCTGATACCACCCAGTGATGCATTGACTTGCTGTAGAACCACGCTACACAAAACAGATGGCAACACCTATAAAAACTATTTAAAAAAGGGGCTACTGTATCGACCTATATAAAGTATATAAATATAGTTCTTCTCCCGGCAGGAGAGGGGAGCTTTGAGATCAGCTGCTGGGCTGCAGCGGGGAGAAGAGGGGGACAAAAAGAGATCTCCGTCCTCCGTGTTTTATTCTTATAGAAGTAAGAAGAGAAGTAATGGGGCAGAAACCCTCCTTGTTACGCAGCGGTCCAGACATAGACATCACAGCTACGGCGACACACATTCAGTGTGCAGTTCCTTTGGCATGAGGGCAGGGATATCTTTCAAGGTCTGACATCATGAATCGTGCTACTTTTAAAGCAAGCAGCGATGTTTTCAAATCTGTGATCAAAAAGCTCCTCAAAAACACTATGGAAGCAGTTCCTGCCGTTGCTACGTTAGTTCAAACAGTAACAACGGACTACTTTTCTTAGCGGATGCATGTACATTTAAATCAATACATAAAACTATTTTTAAATCAAAAAACTATTTTTTAAATCCATAAAAGCATTTAAATTATTATTGGGAGTCATGTCGTTACTTTGTTGAGAATGTGGCCGTGTGTAATAAGCGGGATAATGTGCACATCGCATAATGTGCCTTCATGCCGATCTAGATCCCTCCGCAAAAACAAAACAAAAAACGGCTCGTTCGCGGGCGAGAGCCGGCTCCCGTCGTTCACTGTAGGAAACGCCCTATAGGAAACGCCCCTATAGGAAACGCCCTATAGGAAACGCCCCTATAGGAAACGCCCTATAGGAAACGCCCTATAGGAACGCCCTATAGGAAACGCCCTATAGGAAACGCCCTATAGGAACGCCCTATAGGAAACGCCCTATAGGAAACGCCCTATAGGAAACGCCCTATAGGAAACGCCCCTATAGGAAACGCCCTATAGGAAACGCCCTATAGGAAACGCCCTATAGGAAACGCCCCTATAGGAAACGCCCCTATAGGAAACGCCCCTATAGGAAACGCCTATAGGAACGCCCCTATAGGAAACGCCCTATAGGAAACGCCCTATAGGAAACGCCCTATAGGAAACGCCCTATAGGAAACGCCCCTATAGGAAACGCCCCTATAGGAAACGCCCTATAGGAAACGCCCTATAGGAAACGCCTAAGGAAACGCCCTATAGGAAACGCCCTATAGGAAACGCCCTATAGGAAACGCCCCTATAGGAAACGCCCCTATAGAAACGCCCTATAGGAAACGCCCCTATAGGAAACGCCCTAGAGGAACGCCCTATAGGAACCACGCCGCCTATAGGAAACGCCCTATAGGAAACGCCCCTATAGGAAACGCCCTATAGGAAAACGCCTCCTTGCTGCGGTCCTGCAGCCAGACTCTATTGGATTTTGTGGCTACAATTCAAGCTAATACGCTACCAGAGGTGGAATAAGTACTCAGATGTTTGTACTTGAGTAAAAGTAGAAGTACTCAGATATTGTTTGAGTAAAAGTAGAAGTACTCAGGTCTTGTACTTGAGTAAAAGTAGAAGTACTCAGGTCTTGTACTTGAGTAGAAGTAGAAGTACTCAGGTCTTGTACTTGAGTAGAAGTAAAAGTACCCAGATCTTGTACTTGAGTAGAAGTAAAAGTACCCAGATCTTGTACTTGAGTAGAAGTAGAAGTATTCAGATGTTGTACTTGAGTAAAAGTAGAAGTATTCAGGTCTTGTACTTGAGTAAAAGTAGAAGTACTCAGATCTTGAGTAAAAGTAGAAGTATTCAGATCTTGTACTTGTGTAAAAGTAGAAGTAGTCAGATCTTGTACTTGAGTAAAAGTAGAAGTACTCAGGTCTTGTACTTGTGTAAAAGTAGAAGTAGTCAGATCTTGTACTTGAGTAAAAGTAGAAGTACTCAGGTCTTGTACTTGTGTAAAAGTAGAAGTACTCAGATCTTGTTCTTGAGTAAAAGTAGAAGTACTCAGATCTTGTACTTGAGTAAAAGTAGAAGTACTCAGATCTTGTACTTAGTAAAAGTAGAAGTACCAGAGTGTAGGAATACTCTGTTACAGTAAAAGTCCTGCATTCAAAATGTTCCTCAAGTGAAAGTAGAAAGTATTCTCATCTAAATATAGTGAAAGACAGTAAAAGTAGTCGTTGTGCAGATTGGTCCATTTCAGAATAATATATGTGAGATGTTTTATAATGATTGATCATGAAAGTGTTCTCAAAGCTGGTGGAGGTGCAGCTAGTCTGAAGTACTTGTAGACTGCAGGGTAGCTGGTGGAGGTGCAGCTAGTCTGAAGTACTTTGTAGACTGCAGGTAGCTGGTGGAGGTGCAGCTAGTCTGAAGTACTTTGTAGACTGCAGGGTAGCTGGTGAAGGTGCAGCTAGTCTGAGTACTTTGTAGACTGCAGGGTAGCTGGATGAAGGTGCAGCTAGTCTGAAGTACTTTGTAGACTGCAGGGTAGCTGGTGGAGGTGCAGCTAGTCTGAAGTACTTTGTAGACTGCAGGGTAGCTGGTGGAGTGCAGCTAGTCTGAAGTACTTTGTAGACTGCAGGGTAGCTGGTGAAGGTGCAGCTAGTCTGGAGTACTTTGTAGACTGCAGGGTAGCTGGTGAAGGTGCAGCTAGTCTGAAGTACTTTGTAGACTGCAGGGTAGCTGGTTGAGGTGCAGCTAGTCTGAAGTACTTTGTAGACTGCAGGGTAGCTGGTGGAAGGTGCAGCTAGTCTGAAGTACTTTGTAGACTGCAGGGTAGCTGGTGAAGGTGCAGCTAGTCTGAAGTACTTTGTAGACTGCAGGGTAGCTGGTGGAGGTGCAGCTAGTCTGAAGTACTTTGTAGACTGCAGGGTAGCTGGTGAGGTGCAGCTAGTCTGAAGTACTTTGTAGACTGCAGGGTAGCTGGTGAAGGTGCAGCTAGTCTGAAGTACTTTGTAGACTGCAGGGTAGCTGGTGAAGGTGCAGCTAGTCTGAAGTACTTTGTAGACTGCAGGGTAGCTGGTGGAGGTGCAGCTAGTCTGAAGTACTTTGTAGACTGCAGGGTAGCTGGTGGAGGTGCAGCTAGTCTGAAGTACTTTGTAGACTGCAGGGTAGCTGGTGGAGGTGCAGCTAGTCTGAAGTACTTTGTAGACTGCAGGGTAGCTGGTGAAGGTGCAGCTAGTCTGAAGTACTTTGTAGACTGCAGGGTAGCTGGTGGAGGTGCAGCTAGTCTGAAGTACTTTGTAGACTGCAGGGTAGCTGGTGAAGGTGCAGCTAGTCTGAAGTACTTTGTAGACTGCAGGGTAGCTGGTGAAGGTGCAGCTAGTCTGAAGTACTTTGTAGACTGCAGGGTAGCTGGTGAAGGTGCAGCTAGTCTGAAGTACTTTGTAGACTGCAGGGTAGCTGGTGGAGGTGCAGCTAGTCTGAAGTACTTTGTAGACTGCAGGGTAGCTGGTGAAGGTGCAGCTAGTCTGAAGTACTTTGTAGACTGCAGGGTAGCTGGTGGAGGTGCAGCTAGTCTGAAGTACTTTGTAGACTGCAGGGTAGCTGGTGGAGGTAGCAGCTAGTCTGAAGTACTTTGTAGACTGCAGGGTAGCTGGTGAAGGTGCAGCTAGTCTGAAGTACTTTGTAGACTGCAGGGTAGCTGGTGAGGTGCAGCTAGTCTGAAGTACTTTGTAGACTGCAGGGTAGCTGGTGAGGTGCAGCTAGTCTGAAGTACTTTGTAGACTGCAGGGTAGCTGGTGAGGTGCAGCTAGTCTGAAGTACTTTGTAGACTGCAGGGTAGCTGGTGAAGGTGCAGCTAGTCTGAAGTACTTTGTAGACTGCAGGGTAGCTGGTGAAGGTGCAGCTAGTCTGAAGTACTTTGTAGACTGCAGGGTAGCTGGTGAAGGTGCAGCTAGTCTGAAGTACTTTGTAGACTGCAGGGTAGCTGGTGAAGGTGCAGCTAGTCTGAAGTACTTTGTAGACTGCAGGGTAGCTGGTGAAGGTGCAGCTAGTCTGAAGTACTTTGTAGACTGCAGGGTAGCTGGTGAAGGTGCAGCTAGTCTGAAGTACTTTGTAGACTGCAGGGTAGCTGGTGAAGGTGCAGCTAGTCTGAAGTACTTTGTAGACTGCAGGGTAGCTGGTGGAGGTGCAGCTAGTCTGAAGTACTTTGTAGACTGCAGGGTAGCTGGTGAAGGTGCAGCTAGTCTGAAGTACTTTGTAGACTGCAGGGTAGCTGGTGAAGGTGCAGCTAGTCTGAAGTACTTTGTAGACTGCAGGGTAGCTGGTGAGGTGCAGCTAGTCTGAAGTACTTTGTAGACTGCAGGGTAGCTGGTGAAGGTGCAGCTAGTCTGAAGTACTTTGTAGACTGCAGGGTAGCTGGTGAAGGTGCAGCTAGTCTGAAGTACTTTGTAGACTGCAGGGTAGCTGGTGGAGGTGCAGCTAGTCTGAAGTACTTTGTAGACTGCAGGGTAGCTGGTGAAGGTGCAGCTAGTCTGAAGTACTTTGTAGACTGCAGGGTAGCTGGTGAAGGTGCAGCTAGTCTGAAGTACTTTGTAGACTGCAGGGTAGCTGGTGGAGGTGCAGCTAGTCTGAAGTACTTTGTAGACTGCAGGGTAGCTGGTGAGGTGCAGCTAGTCTGAAGTACTTTGTAGACTGCAGGGTAGCTGGTGAAGGTGCAGCTAGTCTGAAGTACTTTGTAGACTGCAGGGTAGCTGGTGAAGGTGCAGCTAGTCTGAAGTACTTTGTAGACTGCAGGGTAGCTGTGAAGGTGCAGCTAGTCTGAAGTACTTTGTAGACTGCAGGGTAGCTGGTGAAGGTGCAGCTAGTCTGAAGTACTTTGTAGACTGCAGGGTAGCTGGTGAAGGTTGCAGCTAGTCTGAAGTACTTTGTAGACTGCAGGGTAGCTGGTGGAGGTGCAGCTAGTCTGAAGTACTTTGTAGACTGCAGGGTAGCTGGTGAAGGTGCAGCTAGTCTGAAGTACTTTGTAGACTGCAGGGTAGCTGGTGAAGGTGCAGCTAGTCTGAAGTACTTTGTAGACTGCAGGGTAGCTGGTGAAGGTGCAGCTAGTCTGAAGTACTTTGTAGACTGCAGGGTAGCTGGTGAAGGTGCAGCTAGTCTGAAGTACTTTGTAGACTGCAGGGTAGCTGGTGAAGGTGCAGCTAGTCTGAAGTACTTTGTAGACTGCAGGGTAGCTGGTGGAGGTGCAGCTAGTCTGAAGTACTTTGTAGACTGCAGGGTAGCTGGTGAGGTGCAGCTAGTCTGAAGTACTTTGTAGACTGCAGGGTAGCTGGTGAAGGTGCAGCTAGTCTGAAGTACTTTGTAGACTGCAGGTAGCTGGTGGAGGTGCAGCTAGTCTGAAGTACTTTGTAGACTGCAGGGTAGCTGGTGGAGGTGCAGCTAGTCTGAAGTACTTTGTAGACTGCAGGGTAGCTGGTGAGGTGCAGCTAGTCTGAAGTACTTTGTAGACTGCAGGGTAGCTGGTGGAGGTGCAGCTAGTCTGAAGTACTTTGTAGACTGCAGGGTAGCTGGTGGAGGTGCAGCTAGTCTGAAGTACTTTGTAGACTGCAGGGTAGCTGGTGGAGGTGCAGCTAGTCTGAAGTACTTTGTAGACTGCAGGGTAGCTGGTGAAGGTGCAGCTAGTCTGAAGTACTTTGTAGACTGCAGGGTAGCTGGTGAGGTGCAGCTAGTCTGAAGTACTTTGTAGACTGCAGGGTAGCTGGTGAAGGTGCAGCTAGTCTGAAGTACTTTGTAGACTGCAGGGTAGCTGGTGAAGGTGCAGCTAGTCTGAAGTACTTTGTAGACTGCAGGGTAGCTGGTGGAGGTGCAGCTAGTCTGAAGTACTTTGTAGACTGCAGGGTAGCTGGTGAAGGTGCAGCTAGTCTGAGTACTTGTAGACTGCAGGTAGCTGTGAGTGCAGCTAGTCTAGTACTTGTACTGCAGGGTAGCTGGTGGAGGTGCAGCTAGTCTGAAGTACTTTGTAGACTGCAGGGTAGCTGGTGAAGGTGCAGCTAGTCTGAAGTACTTTGTAGACTGCAGGGTAGCTGGTGGAGGTGCAGCTAGTCTGAAGTACTTTGTAGACTGCAGGGTAGCTGGTGAAGGTGCAGCTAGTCTGAAGTACTTTGTAGACTGCAGGGTAGCTGGTGAAGGTGCAGCTAGTCTGAAGTACTTTGTAGACTGCAGGGTAGCTGGTGAAGGTGCAGCTAGTCTGAAGTACTTTGTAGACTGCAGGGTAGCTGGTGAAGGTGCAGCTAGTCTGAAGTACTTTGTAGACTGCAGGGTAGCTGGTGGAGGTGCAGCTAGTCTGAAGTACTTTGTAGACTGCAGGGTAGCTGGTGAGGTGCAGCTAGTCTGAAGTACTTTGTAGACTGCAGGGTAGCTGGTGAAGGTGCAGCTAGTCTGAAGTACTTTGTAGACTGCAGGGTAGCTGGTGAAGGTGCAGCTAGTCTGAAGTACTTTGTAGACTGCAGGGTAGCTGGTGAAGGTGCAGCTAGTCTGAAGTACTTTGTAGACTGCAGGGTAGCTGGTGGAAGGTGCAGCTAGTCTGAAGTACTTTGTAGACTGCAGGGTAGCTGGTGAGGTGCAGCTAGTCTGAAGTACTTTGTAGACTGCAGGGTAGCTGGTGGAGGTGCAGCTAGTCTGAAGTACTTTGTAGACTGCAGGGTAGCTGGTGAAGGTGCAGCTAGTCTGAAGTACTTTGTAGACTGCAGGGTAGCTGGTGAAGGTAGCAGCTAGTCTGAAGTACTTTGTAGACTGCAGGGTAGCTGGTGAGGTGCAGCTAGTCTGAAGTACTTTGTAGACTGCAGGGTAGCTGGTGGAGGTGCAGCTAGTCTGAAGTACTTTGTAGACTGCAGGGTAGCTGGTGGAGGTGCAGCTAGTCTGAAGTACTTTGTAGACTGCAGGGTAGCTGGTGAAGGTGCAGCTAGTCTGAAGTACTTTGTAGACTGCAGGGTAGCTGGTGGAGGTGCAGCTAGTCTGAAGTACTTTGTAGACTGCAGGGTAGCTGGTGAAGGTGCAGCTAGTCTGAAGTACTTTGTAGACTGCAGGGTAGCTGGTGAAGGTGCAGCTAGTCTGAAGTACTTTGTAGACTGCAGGGTAGCTGGTGAAGGTGCAGCTAGTCTGAAGTACTTTGTAGACTGCAGGGTAGCTGGTGAAGGTGCAGCTAGTCTGAAGTACTTTGTAGACTGCAGGGTAGCTGGTGAAGGTGCAGCTAGTCTGAAGTACTTTGTAGACTGCAGGGTAGCTGGTGGAGGTGCAGCTAGTCTGAAGTACTTTGTAGACTGCAGGGTAGCTGGTGAAGGTGCAGCTAGTCTGAAGTACTTTGTAGACTGCAGGTAGCTGGTGAAGGTGCAGCTAGTCTGAAGTACTTTGTAGACTGCAGGGTAGCTGGTGAGGTGCAGCTAGTCTGAAGTACTTTGTAGACTGCAGGGTAGCTGGTGGAGGTGCAGCTAGTCTGAAGTACTTTGTAGACTGCAGGGTAGCTGGTGAAGGTGCAGCTAGTCTGAAGTACTTTGTAGACTGCAGGGTAGCTGGTGAAGGTGCAGCTAGTCTGAAGTACTTTGTAGACTGCAGGGTAGCTGGTGAAGGTGCAGCTAGTCTGAAGTACTTTGTAGACTGCAGGGTAGCTGGTGGAGGTGCAGCTAGTCTGAAGTACTTTGTAGACTGCAGGGTAGCTGGTGGAGGATGCAGCTAGTCTGAAGTACTTTGTAGACTGCAGGGTAGCTGGTGAAGGTGCAGCTAGTCTGAAGTACTTTGTAGACTGCAGGGTAGCTGGTGAGGTGCAGCTAGTCTGAAGTACTTTGTAGACTGCAGGGTAGCTGGTGAAGGTGCAGCTAGTCTGAAGTACTTTGTAGACTGCAGGGTAGCTGGTGAAGGTGCAGCTAGTCTGAAGTACTTTGTAGACTGCAGGGTAGCTGGTGAAGGTGCAGCTAGTCTGAAGTACTTTGTAGACTGCAGGGTAGCTGGTGGAGGTGCAGCTAGTCTGAAGTACTTTGTAGACTGCAGGGTAGCTGGTGGAGGTGCAGCTAGTCTGAAGTACTTTGTAGACTGCAGGGTAGCTGGTGAAGGTGCAGCTAGTCTGAAGTACTTTGTAGACTGCAGGGTAGCTGGTGAAGGAGCAGCTAGTCTGAAGTACTTTGTAGACTGCAGGGTAGCTGGTGAAGGAGCAGCTAGTCTGAAGTACTTTGTAGACTGCAGGTAGCTGGTGAAGGTGCAGCTAGTCTGAAGTACTTTGTAGACTGCAGGGTAGCTGGTGAAGGTGCAGCTAGTCTGAGTACTTTGTAGACTGCAGGGTAGCTGGTGAAGGAGCAGCTAGTCTGAAGTACTTTGTAGACTGCAGGGTAGCTGGTGAAGGTGCAGCTAGTCTGAAGTACTTTGTAGACTGCAGGTAGCTGGTGAAGGTGCAGCTAGTCTGAAGTACTTTGTAGACTGCAGGTAGCTGGTGGAGGTGCAGCTAGTCTGAAGTACTTTGTAGACTGCAGGGTAGCTGGTGGAGGTGCAGCTAGTCTGAAGTACTTTGTAGACTGCAGGGTAGCTGGTGAAGGTGCAGCTAGTCTGAAGTACTTTGTAGACTGCAGGGTAGCTGGTGAAGGAGCAGCTAGTCTGAAGTACTTTGTAGACTGCAGGGTAGCTGGTGAAGGAGCAGCTAGTCTGAAGTACTTTGTAGACTGCAGGGTAGCTGGTGAAGGTGCAGCTAGTCTGAAGTACTTTGTAGACTGCAGGGTAGCTGGTGAAGGTGCAGCTAGTCTGAAGTACTTTGTAGACTGCAGGGTAGCTGGTGAAGGTGCAGCTAGTCTGAAGTACTTTGTAGACTGCAGGGTAGCTGGTGAAGGGTGCAGCTAGTCTGAAGTACTTTGTAGACTGCAGGTAGCTGGTGGAGGTGCAGCTAGTCTGAAGTACTTTGTAGACTGCAGGGTAGCTGGTGAAGGTGCAGCTAGTCTGAAGTACTTTGTAGACTGCAGGGTAGCTGGTGGAGGTGCAGCTAGTCTGAAGTACTTTGTAGACTGCAGGGTAGCTGGTGGAGGTGCAGCTAGTCTGAAGTACTTTGTAGACTGCAGGGTAGCTGGTGAAGGAGCAGCTAGTCTGAAGTACTTTGTAGACTGCAGGGTAGCTGGTGAAGGTGCAGCTAGTCTGAAGTACTTTGTAGACTGCAGGGTAGCTGGTGAAGGTGCAGCTAGTCTGAAGTACTTTGTAGACTGCAGGGTAGCTGGTGAAGGTGCAGCTAGTCTGAAGTACTTTGTAGACTGCAGGGTAGCTGTGTGGAGGGCAGCTAGTCTGAAGTTCTTTTGTAGACTGCAGGGTAGCTGGTGGAGGTGCAGCTAGTCTGAAGTACTTGTAGACTGCAGGGTAGCTGGTGAAGGTGCAGCTAGTCTGAAGTACTTTGTAGACTGCAGGGTAGCTGGTGGAAGGATGCAGCTAGTCTGAAAGTACTTTGTAGACTGCAGGGTAGCTGGTGGAGGTGCAGCTAGTCTGAAGTACTTTGTAGACTGCAGGGTAGCTGGTGGAGGTGCAGCTAGTCTGAAGTACTTTGTAGACTGCAGGGTAGCTGGTGGAGGTGCAGCTAGTCTGAAGTACTTTGTAGACTGCAGGGTAGCTGGTGGAGGTGCAGCTAGTCTGAAGTACTTTGTAGACTGCAGGGTAGCTGGTGAAGGTGCAGCTAGTCTGAAGTACTTTGTAGACTGCAGGGTAGCTGGTGAAGGTGCAGCTAGTCTGAAGTACTTTGTAGACTGCAGGGTAGCTGGTGAAGGAGCAGCTAGTCTGAAGTACTTTGTAGACTGCAGGGTAGCTGGTGAAGGTGCAGCTAGTCTGAAGTACTTTGTAGACTGCAGGGTAGCTGGTGAGGTGCAGCTAGTCTGAAGTACTTTGTAGACTGCAGGGTAGCTGGTGGAGGTGCAGCTAGTCTGAAGTACTTTGTAGACTGCAGGGTAGCTGGTGGAGGTGCAGCTAGTCTGAAGTACTTTGTAGACTGCAGGGTAGCTGGTGAAGGTGCAGCTAGTCTGAAGTACTTTGTAGACTGCAGGGTAGCTGGTGAAGGTGCAGCTAGTCTGAAGTACTTTGTAGACTGCAGGGTAGCTGGTGGAGGTGCAGCTAGTCTGAAGTACTTTGTAGACTGCAGGGTAGCTGGTGGAGGTGCAGCTAGTCTGAAGTACTTTGTAGACTGCAGGGTAGCTGGTGAAGGTGCAGCTAGTCTGAAGTACTTTGTAGACTGCAGGGTAGCTGGTGAAGGTGCAGCTAGTCTGAAGTACTTTGTAGACTGCAGGGTAGCTGGTGAGGTGCAGCTAGTCTGAAGTACTTTGTAGACTGCAGGGTAGCTGGTGAAGGTGCAGCTAGTCTGAAGTACTTTGTAGACTGCAGGTAGCTGGTGAAGGTGCAGCTAGTCTGAAGTACTTTGTAGACTGCAGGGTAGCTGGTGAAGGTGCAGCTAGTCTGAAGTACTTTGTAGACTGCAGGGTAGCTGGTGAAGGTGCAGCTAGTCTGAAGTACTTTGTAGACTGCAGGGTAGCTGGTGAAGGTGCAGCTAGTCTGAAGTACTTTGTAGACTGCAGGGTAGCTGGTGAAGGTGCAGCTAGTCTGAAGTACTTTGTAGACTGCAGGGTAGCTGGTGAAGGTGCAGCTAGTCTGAAGTACTTTGTAGACTGCAGGGTAGCTGGTGAAGGTGCAGCTAGTCTGAAGTACTTTGTAGACTGCAGGGTAGCTGGTGGAGGTGCAGCTAGTCTGAAGTACTTTGTAGACTGCAGGGTAGCTGGTGAAGGTGCAGCTAGTCTGAAGTACTTTGTAGACTGCAGGGTAGCTGGGGGAGGTGCAGCTAGTCTGAAGTACTTTGTAGACTGCAGGGTAGCTGGTGAAGGTGCAGCTAGTCTGAAGTACTTTGTAGACTGCAGGTAGCTGGGTGAAGGTGCAGCTAGTCTGAAGTACTTTGTAGACTGCAGGTAGCTGGTGAGGTGCAGCTAGTCTGAAGTACTTTGTAGACTGCAGGGTAGCTGGTGGAGGTGCAGCTAGTCTGAAGTACTTTGTAGACTGCAGGGTAGCTGGTGAAGGTGCAGCTAGTCTGAAGTACTTTGTAGACTGCAGGGTAGCTGGTGAAGGTGCAGCTAGTCTGAAGTACTTTGTAGACTGCAGGGTAGCTGGTGAAGGTGCAGCTAGTCTGAAGTACTTGTAGACTGCAGGGTAGCTGGTGAAGGTGCAGCTAGTCTGAAGTACTTTGTAAACGCAGGGTAGCTGGTTGAAGGTGCAGCTAGTCTGAAGTACTTTGTAGACTGCAGGGTAGGGTGGAGGTGAAGCTAGTCTGAGTACTTTGTAGACTGCAGGGTAGCTGGTGAGGTGCAGCTAGTTGAAGTACTTTGTAGACTGCAGGGTAGCTGGTGAAGGTGCAGCTAGTCTGAAGTACTTTGTAGACTGCAGGGTAGCTGGTGAAGGTGCAGCTAGTCTGAAGTACTTGTAGACTGCAGGGTAGCTGGTGAAGGTGCAGCTAGTCTGAAGTACTTTGTAGACTGCAGGGTAGCTGGTGGAGGTGCAGCTAGTCTGAAGTACTTTGTAGACTGCAGGGTAGCTGGTGAAGGTGCAGCTAGTCTGAAGTACTTTGTAGACTGCAGGGTAGCTGGTGGAGGTGCAGCTAGTCTGAAGTACTTTGTAGACTGCAGGGTAGCTGGTGAAGGTGCAGCTAGTCTGAAGTACTTGTAGACTGCAGGGTAGCTGGTGAGGTGCAGCTAGTCTGAAGTACTTTGTAGACTGCAGGGTAGCTGGTGAAGGTGCAGCTAGTCTGACAGTACTTTGTAGACTGCAGGGTAGCTGGTGAGGTGCAGCTAGTCTGAAGTACTTTGTAGACTGCAGGGTAGCTGGTGAGGTGCAGCTAGTCTGAAGAGTACTTTGTAGACTGCAGGGTAGCTGGTGAAGGTGCAGCTAGTCTGAAGTACTTTGTAGACTGCAGGGTAGCTGGTGGAGGTGCAAGCTAGTCTGAAGTACTTTGTAGACTGCAGGGTAGCTGGTGAAGGTGCAGCTAGCTGAAGTACTTGAGGACTGCAGGGTAGCTGGTGAAGGTGCAGCTAGTCTGAAGTACTTTGTAGACTGCAGGGTAGCTGGTGGAGGTGCAGCTAGTCTGAAGTACTTTGTAGACTGCAGGGTAGCTGGTGGAGGTGCAGCTAGTCTGAAGTACTTTGTAGACTGCAGGGTAGCTGGTGAAGGTGCAGCTAGTCTGAAGTACTTTGTAGACTGCAGGGTAGCTGGTGAAGGTGCAGCTAGTCTGAAGTACTTTGTAGACTGCAGGGTAGCTGGTGAAGGAGCAGCTAGTCTGAAGTACTTTGTAGAGCTGGAGTACTGCAGGGTAGCTGGTGAAGGTGCAGCTATTCTGAAGTTACTTTGTAGACTGCAGGGTAGCTGGTGAAGGTGCAGCTAGTCTGAAGTACTTTGTAGACTGCAGGGTAGCTGGTGAAGGTGCAGCTAGTCTGAAGTACTTTGTAGACTGCAGGGTAGCTGGTGAAGGTGCAGCTAGTCTGAAGTACTTTGTAGACTGCAGGGTAGCTGGTGAAGGTGCAGC
>JAMFTG010002252.1:0-34951 GCA_023974075.1 Chaenocephalus aceratus | reverse complement strand
GCGTTAACGGCGGTAATTACTTTTTTGAATTAATTGCGTTAAAATATTTAACGCATTTAACGCATGTGCAGAATGGCCCGCCCCATACATGCCACCAGTGGCAGCGCCAGGGTATGGCTGGGGTAAGCTACACCCATACCAAGAAATGGCTTAGCTCCACCATGAAAAATGATGTTAAAGTAAGCAAAATAAAGTCTGCCAACTCGTGCGGAGTAAATTGCACAGACAGCAGTTAGTAAGATTGATTTCAGTAGCCATGGTTTTGAAAACTTTTGTCACGTAGTGATCGTCTTCTCAATAGAACATCTTTGATAACGGCGTGGTGTTGTTGCAGGAAGTCCCGACGGAGAATACTTTTGCTGTAGTTCAGGTAACACATAACTGGTACGCAGGTTATGTGCGTAATCTGAAATGCGTACCGTCACTTGTGTCACAAAGCGCATTTGCGTACCGACGTACTTGTGAAGCTTTCCAGAAGGCGGTTAGATCACCGGACGACAGAGTCGGTCTCCGTGTGCACAGACAGGGCTGCTGTTAACGTCGGTCTGTACAACAGACTTGTGCCAAAACTACGCCAACCGGCTGCGGAGGGAGACTCCCCCATCACTGGAGAACTGCGCTAAAACAGCTGATCACAACTTCACACTCTGTGGTCACGAAGTACTCCACTAGCCGCCGCCCCCCCTCTGTCGACTTTCCTGAAGTACTCCCCCGTTGATAGAAATCAACACATAATGAATTAAGACCCCACGGTTTGATGATTGATAGGTGTGTGGGTCGTCTTTCATTTTGACATGCGGAAAAATGTTATAATAAACATAGATACTGTATGTTAAATGGATATTTCCGCCTTCTTTCATTTATCTTTTCCATTCCCACAACAATATACATAAATAAATGGCATATTTTGGACATAGTTCGAATGGTGATTAATCATGATTAATTAATTTTTAAGCTGTGATTAATCTGATTAAAAATTGTAATCGTTTGACAGCCCTAGTTTATTTATTTGTTTGATTAATAAAGACAAGTTGGAGTCCGTCAGGACCGAGGGTCGGAGCAGCTCATTTGCTTTAGATATTTAAATAAATATTGATAGATGTCTTGTAATGCACTATTGAGGAACCTGCGACCAAAGTTTTTCATTCAATGCATAACTACAACCGTTTGTGAATATGATATGTCAATAAACCTTAGAAAATCTTGAAATCTTGAAAGGGATATGCAAAATAGTCATTATATACAGTCTTTAATGAACTATTAGTAGAGAATAACAAGTAATGAATATACTTTATAGGGATCCTATTAATATCTATTAATAAAAATAATGAAATTCAATAACATGCTTTAAACCACTAGGTGTCCCTTTTATATCAGCTGTGCACCTTTATGGTGTAAATACAGCCTATCTACCAATTGGATCAAATATAAAAGTCAGCCGAATTAGTGTTGATACTACAAGGAGACGTATTGTGTGAAAAGAAATGTAAGATGTTGTTTAATTGCTGATATATTTATGATCCACGTCACGTTTTCAGTTTCCTCATGTTTGTCTAGAAGTCTTCTCATCAGGGCTCTATAAATAGAGAACTACGGCAGATATGTAATATTTAATGCAGCCGAACCGTGTATTACAATGCCGTTATGTGATGACTTTCAAAGAGAAAAGCAAGCACACTCGGAATAAAGTGTTATTTTATTTGTTTTAAATGTTTTCGGTCTGTTTCCGGTATTTGTTAATGACGATGTTGCTGTTGAGATGTGAGACTGAATTGCACAGGGGAAAATAACGTATCTTTGGATGCGGATTTTGTTAAACTAATATGTTTGCGCTGTGGACCAACACTATACATTGACGAGGAAGGGGGTAGCAATAAAGATAACACCATTAAACAGTTACACAACATAACAGAAAATAATATCGATAGCAGCGTCCCTAGCAACCACCTTGGTAGCAATGAAAACGTACTATGGACGTAATTTCCTGAAGTAATCTTCGTAATAACTAGCAAACTAAGATCATGTACATCCACTGCACACATAATCTGAAATAACAACTCATAGTTCTCGCATCAAATGACATCAAAACGCATTTTAATGGCCAAACTAACTTTAAAATAGGCATTTTACACCGACAATAAAACGAAGATCGGCCATGTTTTTTTTTTTCTGCAGGGAGAAATTTGAAGATCACGTGACATAGACGCCAGCCATTGGAATGAATGGTGAAAAGAAACGGGGTTTGTCAAACAGAGCACATGGTGTAGTCCTAAACGATAGCTGGGGATTCTGGGTTTCTGCCATCCTTTACTCCGAAAAAATATTTGTTTCTCCGAATGGAAGGGGAAAAAACAAAAAGCAATTGCACAAAATTTAAACCAATCAATGTTGTGTAATTAACAAGGATAATCTGGTGTTTTTTTAGTCGATGAGTAGTGCAGATATCACTGTAAAATCAATCGACACTAAGGGGAATACTTACTTCCGGGTGTACAATTCTCCGTTATCCAATGGGAATGGACAGTCACATTGCCTGTAAGGGCAGCCGACACAAACAAATGCCGTGCTTCCATGAGCGTCAAATCCCGCCGCAGATGGGAATACATTGCAATCAGTTTGAAAGCTATTTGCGTCCCTTTATGAAGCTGAAGGAGCCTAGGAGCGTCACAACTGGACATCACGGGACCCTGACCAAACGTCGCTCCTGGACGATTATGGAGTGAGAGTGTGTTGCTCTGGAAAATAAGATGGTCAACAAGTCAACAAGGTCAACAAGAGCTGCAACAAGTGGAGACTGCGTTGTTCCCTTAAGGAAGAGTTTCATTCAGCCAATCTTCTTTTCTTTTAAAGCTGCACAACAGTGGAACTCAATCCCAGTAAAGATTAGAGAACAAAACACCTGCAGTTTATTTAAATCTATCTTAAAAACATGGTTAGTGGAAAGTCAGCTCTGTCAACACTGACACAATCTATACTTTACAATGCTCTGTTTGTACATGTGCCTTGACCTATTGCTATCTGTCTGCTTTGTGAATATGTATTTTAGTTTAGTTTTTATGTTTTTATATATGCTTTTATCATAATATAAGTATCTCTGTTGAATGTTGTTTTACTGATTGTATTTACCTGTTATTTGAAGTGAATTTTTGTTTTTAGGATGACTTTCCAAATCTGTCAAGGGACTACAGACGAAAAATAGCCTGTTGGCTAACTCTGGCGCATTTACAGAAATGTCAATCAATGTGCACTGTCCCTGTCAAATAAATATATAAAAAAAACAAAAACAAAAAAAAAAACAAGATTGATTCAGCTGACTTGCTAGAGATTAAACAAATGTGTTCAGTTTCCAGTAGAAGTAGGATATTTGGCCATGGTTGATGAAACATTGTTGGTATCTACATATCTTCTCCAGCACAACTAGAGTGAGTGAAGTGATACAAAGGGAAAATTAGTTTTGCAACTGGCGGGAACACATTACATTACTTTTTATCCAAAGCGACTTACAATAAGTACATTCGACCAGGAAGACACAACCAGGAAGAAAACAGAATCATATAAGTACATCAGGTTTCATAGAGTTTCAAGTATTTCAAGTGCTACTCAACTGGCTATAGATAAGCCAGTCCTTTATTAGTATATAAGTGCTCTGTTAGCAGTTCTTTGTTAGTAATTCTATCGCTCGAGGTGTAGTCGAAAGAGATGAGTTTTCAGTCTGCGCCGGAAGGTGTGTAAGCTTTCTGCCGTCCTGATGTCAATGGGGAGCTCATTCCACAATTTTGGAGCCAGGATAGCAAACCCACGTGTTTTTGCTGATGGGAACTTGGGTCCCCCCCGCAGCGAGGGTGCAGCGAGTCGTTTGGCTGATGCAGAGCGTAGTGCACGCGCTGGGGTGTACAATTTAACCATGTCCTGGATGTAGGAAGGGCCAGATCCATTCTCAGCATGGTACGCAAGTACCAGTGTCTTGAAGTGAATTCTAGCAGTTACCGGAAGCCAGTGGAGGGAGCGGAGGAGCGGCGTGGTGTGGGAAAATTTAGGAAGGTTGAAGACCAGACGAGCCGCTGCATTCTGGATGAGCTGCAGAGGTCGGATGGCACATGCAGGTAGACCAGCCAGGAGGGAGTTGCAGTAGTCTAGGCGTGAGGTGACGAGAGCCTGGACCAGGACCTGCATCGCTTTCTGGGTCAGCTGGGGACGTATCTTCCTGATGTTGTAAAGCGTGTATCTGCAGCAACGGGTTTGTAGCAGCGATGTTTGCAGTGAAGGACAGGTTGTTATCTAGGATCACACCCAGATTCCTTGCAGTCTGGGTCGGGGAAACAACAGAGGTGCCGATGTTGATAGTCAGGTCAAGAGTGGGACAATCTTTTCCCGGAAGGAAAAGCAGTTCAGTTTTGTCAAGGTTGAGCTTGAGATGATGAGTGGACATCCACTGAGAGATGTCAGCTAAACAAGCAGAGATGCGTGCGACGACCTGGGTCTCTGAGCGGGGAAAGGACAGAATTAATTGGGTGTCGTCAGCGTAGCAGTGGTATGAAAAACCATGCGGGCTAATGACAGATCCGAGGAGTTTGTGTACAGGGAGAAGAGGAGGGGACCAAGAACAGAGCCCTGAGGGACCCCTGTAGTTAATTGACAAGGGTCGGACTCGGACCCTCTCCAAGTTACCCTGTAGGTACGGTCTTTGAGGTATGAGGTGAGGAGGGAAAGTGCAGAGCCTGAAACTCCAAGTTCTTGGAGAGTGCGAAGGAGGATCTGATGGTTCACCATGTCGAATGCAGCAGACAGGTCCAACAGGATGATGACAGAGGAGAGGGAGGCTGCTTTTAGCCGTGTGCAGTTCCTCAGTGACAGCAATGAGGGCAGTTTTCTGTGGAGTGACCTGCCTTGAAACCAGACTGGTGTGGATCCAGAAGGTTGTTCTGATGGAGATAGCAGGAGAGTTGTCTAAAGACAGCGCGTTCAAGTGTTTTAGACAGGAACGGGAGGAGAGAGACAGGCCTGTAGTTTATAACATCAGACGGGTTGAGAGTGGGTTTCTTTAGGAGAGGGTTTACTCTTGCCTCCTTGAGACTGTTTGGAAAGTGACCAGAAGTTAGAGAAGTGTTGATGAAATGGGTGAGAAACGGTAGAATATCAGGAGCGATAGTCTGAAGGAGGTTTGAAGGGATAGGGTCCAGAGGACAGGTGGTAGGGCGGGCATAGGTAATGAGGGTAAGAACCTCACTTGGCGAGAGAGGGGAAAAGGAGGTTAGTGTGCGGGTGGAAGGAGGGTCTGGTGACCCAGCGGTGAGTAAAGTTGAGTCGGAAAAAGAAGAGCGAATATCATCACCTTTTTTTCAAAGTGGTTAACAAAGTCGCTTGACAGAAGTGAGCAGGGGGAAGGGGCTTTGGGAGGGTCCAAGAGGGTGGAGAAGATGGAAAATAGTTTTTTAGGATTGGAATAGGAAGATTACGATAAGATAAGATAAGATAAGACTTTATTCATCCCGAAGGAAATTGTTGTGCCAGAGTAACAGTAACAGTAACAAAATACAACAAACACAATAAACACAGCAGAAAGATTGGATCTCATCTTGAAAGAAAGTGCTTTTTGCCTGAGAGATCGAAAAAGAGAAAGAGGAGAGGAGAGCCTGATAGGTTAGGAGGTCGTCGCGGTGTTTGGATTTCCACCGTTTCCGCTCTGCTGCCCTAAGGACGGTTCTATTAGCACGCAGTGCATCATTTAGCCAGGGAGCAGGAGGGGACTAACGAGCCTGCCGAGATGTGAGAGGACAGAGAGAGTCCAGAGAGGATGAGAGAGTAGAGAGGAGAGTTTCTGTAGCAGAGTTTGGAGGCAGGAGTTGGAACGAGTCAGAGGAAGGGAGGGCTGAGAGCACCGATGAGGCAAAGGTAGAGGGGGAGAGGGAACGGAGGTTATGGCGGACAGGTGCAGGATGAGAAGAGATTAGTTTGTTATGTTTGGAAAGGGGTAGAGAGAATGAGATGAAGAAGTGATCGGATGTGTGGAGCGGGTTTACAGAGAGGTTAGAAGTAGCGCAGTTCCTTGAGAATATGAGATCAAGGACATTGCCAGCTTTATGAGTTGGTGGGGACGGAGACAGCGAGAAAGCAAAGGCGGTTAACAGAGATGTTAGTTCGTCTATCTTCCCCGTCTGGAGGTTGAAGTCTCCGAGAAGTACAGCGGGAGGGCCAGATTCAGGGATGTGTGATAGGAGATTATCCAATTCCTCCAATAAGTCCCCCAAGGCACCTGGTGGACGGTAGAGAACAACAATGGTTAATTGTATAGCATGGGTTTACTGTGACGGCATGGAATTCAAAGGTGGAAGGAGCGAAGTTAGGTAGCTTGAAGAAGGAAAAGCTCTATTTGGGAGAGAGCAGGAGACCAGTGCCCCCTCCTCTGCCAGTGGGTCTGGGTGTATGGGAGAAGGAATATTCTGTGGAGAGAGCTGCTGGGGTGGATGTGTTGGATGGAGTAATCCAGGTCTCAGTGAGAGCAAGGAAATCCAAGGACTGTAGGGAGGCTTAGCCAGAGATTAAGTCAGCCTTAGGAACAGCTGACTGGCAGTTCCACAGGCCGCCTGTAACTAGATGTTGGATCTCAGTGGAGCACGTGGGATAGACGAGAGCAGGCCGGTTATAGCGATTAGGAGATACACGGGGCCAGTGATAATTGCGAGAAGACACATAAACAGGAATGGAGAAAATACACATGATTATAGCATGAGGGGCTAGAAAGCTAAAGAAAAGAAAAATAAGACACCAGCAATACTTAGCTCAATCAGAGTAGGATTTGCCTCCTCTTTGCCACCCTCGTGACTCCCGCAGGACTCCAATGTCTTTGTCAGTCTTACTCCCGCAGGACTCCAATGTCTTTGTCAGTCTTCGGCTGTCTGACGCTGAAGGAAAGAGCTACCTAAATGGACGCCTGATTGCTGAGTTCACACAGCTGTGGTGCCACGCCCCTCTAATTAGTTAACACCATTAAACTTTACATACTCATCTAAGCAATACCTCTCTTTATATTGTCTTACCAGCTGATGAAGTTCATGTCAGATGATAGAAAGCCACTAAATGTACCTGGTGGTGACACATCGGGTAAACTTGTGTGTTTGTTTACCTTTAGACTCTATGACGTTGCGGAGAGGAAAGAAGCTCAGCATCTCCATCCAGGAACACATGGCCATCGACGTTTGCCCTGGCCCCATCAGACCCATCCGTCAGATCTCCGCCTACTTTCCCCGCCTGTCCCCCACCTCCCCCGGCCCCCTGTCCCCGAACCCCCCCACCTCCCCCCTGACCCTCAGCCCTGGCTCTGTGGCCTCAGGGATGGGCGGGACCCACCTGCTGTCCCCCCTGCTGGCCCATGGCCGGCCTGGGGGGGGCTGCTCTCTGTCGCTGACCAGCAGCGTGGACACGTCGGTGGAGATAAACAGCGACGACAGCGATGACTGCAGTGAGTCTGTGTGTGTGTGTGTGTGTGTGTGTGTGTGTGTGTGTGTGTGTGTGTGTGTGTGTGTGTGTGTGTGTGTGGCTCCACATCTAAACACACTTCGCATCTTATGCATGAAACAGCATGTCTTCGTACTAGACTTACAGGAATGTTGTAAAGTAACACTTTAAAATCTCTCTTAAGCCTGTGTTAACCACATACCTTATTTTATGGTAATAACCAAAAAGCCATAAAAAAACCACGAATTGACTTGGAGACAAAAGAACAGCTAGCGCTAAAATGCTGACTCATTTCAGGGTTTTAGGGTTAGGCTCTTTTCACATGAATGCAACTGGGATAAATCTTTTGGTTTAGCACTAGCAGCATTCTAAGCAATTATCCATATTTTCTGAACATTTACAGATACACTACACAGTGCTAAAACATTAGAACCAACATTCATTAATGCAATGCAGGACCGCCCCAAATCAGGCTAAAGATAACATGACGTGTTTATTCTCCAGTAAGTGCTGTTGAACTCCTGCAGAAGTAGAAGTAATGAGATATAAAAACATTTTTCACAAAAAAAAAACGTTAATTAATTGTGACAGCCCTATAGAGTGGTGCAGTGATGACATGTTTTTGTAGGTCGACCGGAAGTAAGCATCGCAATGGCTCCATAGACAATAATCACAGGGATATCCCCAGACAATAAACTGGTGGACACATGTTTATGATACTTACACATTTTGTTGAGCAGGATAATCGCCACATTTACACAAATTTGGGATTTAGACAATAAACAAACTACAGCGCGGTCACTTAATCACTGCTAAGTTTAAGGCAGCTAAATGTCTGGATGACGTTTAGACGTTTCAATTAGTCATTTGTGAGACGCAGACGTGGGAGAAGTATTCAGATCAGAAAACATTGTTACCAAATAAGCCAGAAATGCTTAAAATTGTTGTTTTTTTTCCTGATGTTAGTTGGTGATTTTCAAATGCGTAAGATGAATTTCTTGAAACAAGGTGATCTGTCTTTTACAGATACCACAGCTGCTTAAAAACTTTGTTTCATCTGAGATACAACTGAAAAAATGTTTTACAAGAGTCTTTGACTTTAAAGTATATGAGATGCTTTGTTAAAACAAGACCCTATATCTCACTGCATTGTTAGTTCTTATTCATTATATAAGTGTAAAGAGACATTACATTCTGACTAGAAATTCGACAAATATACTCGATTTTCAGTTTTACACTGTAGCAGAAAGACTCCCAAATAAATGCGTGTGTTTGGTGGCTCTGTTGGGATTGCCTCTTGGTTGTTTTCCGTCTCTTTGTGTTTTTTGTGGGGGTTTTTGGCATCTTTTCCTGGTCGTTTTTTGTCTTTTATTCGTTTTGTGTCACTTTGTAGTCATTGTGTGTCTCTGAGGTCATTTTGTGTCTACTTTGTGGTTTTGTTCCTCTTTGTAGTCACATCCTTGCTGCTGTTTTGCATCGTTCTGTCTCTTTGTGTCGTATTGATTTTGTTTTGCAGCTGGTTGTTGTTTTTATAATAATGCTCATCAGAATTTGACAGTCAGTCATATTACTGGAACTAGTTGATCAAATCAAATACACTGGCAAAGAAAAAAAGATTTTTTTTTTATTAGTTTGAGTCCTTGGTGCAGATATGATTCCTTTAGATTTTCTCTGCAGGCTCAGATGTGATCATTCTGTGTGGTGCAGCGCTGCGTTTGTTGGTGCATGATGTTTTACAGCAGATCCAGGCTGTTAGTGTAGGTGGGAGGAATTAGGAACATAAGCATTCAGTGGAAAATGCACTCACAGCTTCTTGTATCCCATTTTATGTAGAGGACTGCAGTGGAGTCAGCAGAGGGAAGCAGCTTTATTTCTTATTACTGCTGTTAGATGAAAATCAGACGTCTGAAATGCATTCTTATCTGCAAAGCACTATCATTAGCATGATCACTTACACTACACGTCTAATAGTAGTACGTGAATACTGTCTGCAGTAAGGGGGAGGATATTTGACATCTTCTCTTTGCCTTTGATTAGATATAAAGTAATGCAATAAAACACCCTAATACAAGCATAGACACAATCAAACTGTCTCCGAAAGAACAACATGTCAATTAAGATCAACAGCAGGGACATCAAATATGCATGCTGTATAAATCCAGCGTCCCACTTGATCTTTAACTCAACAAACAGTCTGATCTGGTGAGTCACAGCAGCATCACAAGTGACGTGGAGATGTAATGTAATAGTGGTATAACGCTTCATATAGAGGGATAACAAGTACATAAACAAATCAACTTTAACTGATGATTAAGTGAATGCATTTAGTAATGATATTAGTTAGTGTTTTCAGTAAGTATGCCCCAGATAATGCTGCAGCTCTTTTGAGTAGTTTTGTGTCTGTTGACTGTTGTGTGGCCATTTTGTTTGTGTTTTCTTTGCTGCTGATTTCTGTAAATGTGCCCTTTGATTGTTGTGTCACTTTGTAGTTGTTTTTTGTCTTTGTGGTGTTTCCTGTGTGTCTCTTTGGTATGTGTTATTGATGGACATTTATTTGTAGTCACTTATCATATGCAACAAAAACTTAAGAAAAGGACCTCACTAGTGTAATTAAGAAAAAGCTACTCAAGTTAATCCATTGTTTCTTTTCAGATGGAGACACACAAATGACTACAAATGTCTTTGTCGTTGTTTTTGTCTCAGTCACTCAGTAGCAAAGTATTTCATAGCGTTCCTGATGTTTCCGATGCGCGTGGTTTTGCCTTTCTTTGTGCATGTTTTGCATCTCTTTTTGTGTGTTTCTTTGGTTGTTTTATGTCTTTTTATTTTCTTTTTGTAGTTCATTGGCATCTCTTGTGCCTTTTTTCACATTTCTTTTCCACGCTGTCTTCTTGGCAAGAATACTTTCCCGTAGAAGAAAAATATGTTAACATAAATGACATTTTCCGGAGTTTCACAGCCCTTTGTGGTCATTTGGCCAGCATTTGTGTTGCGTCTCTCTGTGGTCACTTGAAGGACTCTCCAACCAGAAGTGAAAGAGTCCCTTCAGATGCTTCTGGCCCTTTCTCATTTCTCTAATTCCCCTCATCGACTCCTATCCTCTTGTCTTAGTATTTTATTATGTGAAGCACTGAATGGTTTTAGACAAATATCGACTCTTTGTTTGTAGATATCTACTAAACTACAGCAAATAAAGAGAGTAATGTAAGCCTGTTATACTGAGTGATATATATTATACACACTGCTCTGCTTTCTGCACGGACCTCACAGCTGTTCTCTCTATAAACATCGCGACGCGAGGAAAGCAGTTACTAAAATAATATCCAGGGGATGCATGAGCTGTCATTGGCTGAGATAAGTCCGGCCGTGCGTCACGACTCTTTTAAACATCACTGTTGCCGGAAATGCATCCGCGGAGGATCCACGGACTGGCGCGGTGGACCCATTAGTGTCTCCTCGGTTAGAGCTCCTCCAGAGAGACTCCTCGAAGCTCGATCCTCGAAGTGCATTTAGAGAAATGAGATGTCCTTCAACATGGCGCGCTGAAATCCATTTCCGGGTCACTACCGGAGGACCGAGGAGTCGAGGAGTCGAGGAGGGGAAATTAGTGAAATGGGAAAGTGTCACGATTCTCAGGTTATGTCACGTTTGTAGTTTTGTCTGTGTTGGTGTTTTTCTTGTCTTTGGGTTTTATTGTGTAAAGTGTTCACCCCCGTTTCCTGCCTGTCTGCTTTCTGTCTGTTTCCCTCCCTGATTACCCGATTGTGTTCACCTGTTGTCCTTGTGTTTCTCCTCCCCTGCCCAGCTGTGTCTTGTTCTGTGATTACCCTTCTGTGTATTTAGTCTAGTCTTCCCCTGTGTTCCATGTCGGTTCATTGTTTCCCCTCCATGTGAGTCCACGGTCTGTGTTCCTTGTGCTGCTTTGGATATTTTGGATTCTGCCTTGTTTTTGCCACAGCTTTATTATTTAATAAAGCTCGCTTTTCGTTATTCTGCATTTGAGTCCTACCTGCTTCACCCATTCGTAACAGAATGAACCGACCAAATTTGAACTCAGCAGATTTCAATGTTTTGGCCCCACAGGCGGAATGTCTTGGGTATTCTCTGGAGTAAATTTTTTACTAGACGGGGTAAAGAGGCTGCTTTGAAGGAGGCACGCCGGGAGGTTGCTCGCAAGCCCTGGCTCAGGAGCTTGTTGCCGGAGTGGCTACAAACCTTTTCAAGTAGCCCTGAAGAATTGGCACAAGCTTCTAACCCTTTCCTGGGATCCAACTACTGTCCTGTTGAAGGTCCACAGAGTCTCCAAAAAGCCTCTAGGAGACGCAGGGCCAGGATTCCGGCCCGTGCTCCAACAGCCATGATCCCGGCTTCAGTTCCGGTTTCCACAGCCATGGATCCATGCACCAGTACCGGCCCGCAGAGCTATGTTTCCTTGCTCGATTACCTGGCCCACACAGCCATGGTCCAGGCCTCTGTTCCGGTTCCAGCAGCTCCAGTTCCAACCTCAGACCTTTTCTCAGGAACCCGTCTGGCGTTTGGAGGTCCACGGAGCCTCCAAAAGGTCTCTGGAAGATGCAAGGCCAGGATTCCAGCCCGTACTCCAGCGGCTCCGGCTCCAGTGCTGGTCCCAGCGGCCATGGTTCCGGCCCTGGTTCCGGCCTCAGCAACCATGGTTACAGCCCTAGTTCTGGCCCCAGCAGCCATGGTTCCGGCCACAGTCCTGGTCCCAGCTGCCATAGTCCCTTCTCTAGTCCCTTCCCTAGTCCCTCCTCAGGTCACTTTCCTAGTCCCTTCTCTAGTCCCTTCTCCAGTCCCACCTCTAGTCACTTCTCTAGTCCCATCTCTAGTCCCTACTCAAGTCCCTTCCCAAGTCCCTTCCCGAGTCCCTTCTCTAGTCCCTTCTCTAGTCCCATCTCCAGTTCCCTCTCGAGTTCCATCTCTAGTCCCTACTCAAGTCCTGCCTCTAGTCAATTCCCTAGTCCCTCCTCTAGTCACTTCTCGAGTCCCCTCTCCAGTCCCCTCTCGAGTTCCCTCTCGAGGTCCCTCCTCTAGTCCCTCCTTTAGTCCCTGCCCTAGTCCCTCCTCGAGTCCCCTCTCTAGTCCCTCCTCGAGTCCCCTCTCTAGTTCCCCTCTCAAGTCCCCTCTCGAGTTCCCTCCTCTAGTTCCTCCTCTAGTCCCTCCTCTTGTTCCTCCTCTAGTCTCTCCTCTAGTCCCCTCTTGAGTCACGTCTCAAGTCCCTACCCAATGTCCTGGTCTGTTGGAGGTTCCGCTGGGGGTCCTGCCAACTCCATGTCCTGTCCCGTTGGAGGCCCCGTCGACTACTCCTCTGCCGGGGATCCTACCAATCGTATGTCTGTCCCGTTGGAGGTCCCGCCGTCTACTCTCCTGCCGGTGGTCCTGCCAGCTTCTTGTCCTGTCTCGTTGGAAGTCCCGCCGTCTACTCTCCTGCCGGGGGTCCTGCCAATCCTATGTCCCATGCCGTTGGAGGCCCCGCCGACTACTCTCCTGCCGGGGGTCCTGCCAACCCTTTGTCCCGTCCCGTTGGAGGTCCCGCCGTCTGCTCTCCTGCCGGGGGTCCTGCCAGCTCCTTGTCCCATCTCGTTGGAGGTCCCACCGACTGCTCTCCTGCCGGGGGTCCTGCCAACCCTTTGTCCTGTGCCGTTGGAGGCCCCGCCGACTGCTCCTCTGCCGGGGGTCCTGCCAGCTCCTTGTCCTGTCCCGTTGGAGGTCCCGCCGACTACTCTCCTGCCGGGGGTCCTGCCAACTACTCTTCTGCCGGGGGTCCTGCCAACCCTATGTCCTGTGCCGTTGGAGGTCCCGCCGACTGCTCTCCTGCCGGGGGTCCTGCCAATCCTATGTCCTGTTCCTCTGGGGGTCCCGCCGACAACTCTTCTGCCGGGGGTCCTGCCAACCCCTTGTCCTGTTCCGTTGGAGGCCCCACCATCACCTGTCTCACTGGGGGTCCTGCCAACTACTGGTCCTCTTCTGTGGGGGATCCTGCCGAAGCCTGTCCCACTGGCTCCGGTTCCTGTTCGGCCGACACCGGGTCCTGCCCGGCCTCCGGAGCTGTCTGATCTTCGTCCTCGGGTCCGGCCCCCTGACTCTTCCTGCCGCTGCTTTTGCCCTCATGCACGGCCCGCTGTGGCCTTCGCCCCTTTTTGAACTTTGCCTTGCCCCCAGGCCGTCCACCCGAGACCCCCTCCTTGGTCTCTGCCTTGCCCCCGGGCCTTCCGCCCGAGACCCCGTCCTTGGTCTCTGCCTTGCTCCCGGGCCTTCCGCCCGAGACCCGTCCTCCAGACCCCCTCCACCCACCCTTTCTTGGCCCTAGTTATGTGTCCTCCCTCCGGTCCCCCTCCACCTTTTTTTGGGACGTCTGGGATCCGTCCCTTGAGGGGGGGGTTCTGTCACGATTCTCAGGTTATGTCACGTTTGTAGTTTTGTCTGTGTTGGTGTTTTTCTTGTCTTTGGGTTTTATTGTGTAAAGTGTTCACCCCCGTTTCCTGCCTGCTTTCTGTCTGTTTCCCTCCCTGATTACCTGATTGTGTTCACCTGTTGTCCTTGTGTTTCTCCTCCCCTGCCCAGCTGTGTCTTCTTCTGTGATTACCCTTCTGTGTATTTAGTCTAGTCTTCCCCTGTGTTCCATGTCGGTTCATTGTTTCCCCTCCATGTGATTCCACGGTCTGTGTTCCTTGTGCTGCTTTGGATATTTTGGATTCTGCCTTGTTTTTGCCACAGCTTTATTATTTAATAAAGCTCGCTTTTCGTTATTCTGCATTTGAGTCCTACCTGCTTCACCCATTCGTAACAGAAAGGGCCTCGGATAAACAGAATCTGAACAGGAAGTGGGCGATCCTCCAGGTTGACAAACACACCGCAGTGTGAAGAAGATTATAGTTTAGCATAAGAATACAATGTGTTGAGTAAGCAGAGGTTTGTTGGTTTTATGAGAGCTGATGCCGAAAATAAATGTTTGAATCCCTGTGAATCACATCCTGTATGTGCGCTCTTATATAACGCACTGGAAGAACACCAGGTTGTGTTTGATGTATGAGCTTATACATTTACACACAGTTTGTGTGCATGTATGTAAGGCGCCCTGACGAATGTGTTTCTTCTAAGAGGATTTTCCGTGTTGACATGGGAAGTGTTGTGTTCAGATCCTTGTGGCAGCAGCTGCTCCATTAAATTGGATTTCTCTGTTCATGCTTTGATTTTATTCCGACTGATTTTTCATATCCTTCTTCTGATGCAATGTTTTTTTCCTTTAATGAGTTCTGTCCTTCCTTTGTTTTTTCCTCCTCAGCCGCTTTGGGAACACTGGAGTTTGAGCTGAGGTACGAGCAGAGGTCCAGTGAGCTGCACTGCAGGCTGCTGCGCGCCAAGGTAACACTCTGAAGAGATGAGTGAAAAACTGCTTCTGTGAGCAGGGATGTAGGTTGAGCTGCAGAGTGGTTTGTAAACCTTGTTTTCCAAGTGGTCTGGAGTTCCTCCATTGGAAATGTTTTATTGCATTTCCCGTAATTGTGCACAACATACTGTGACTGCTGACCAGCTGCTACTGGTAGTGCCTAAAACCAGAGGGCACCGAGCCTTCGCGGCGGCTGGCCCTAGGCTCTGGAACACTCTGCCCCTCCATGTGATGTCGGCCCAGACCCTAGGGGCTTTTAAATCAAAACTAAAAACTCACTTCTTCACCCTGGCCTTCTAATCATAGCAGAGCACGACTCATGACACTTCCCTGTGTTTGATTTTTATATTTGCTGTTGTAATTTATTGTCTTCTGTTTACATCGGTAGTAATGTGTTATTTATTATCTGCATGTGCAGCACTTTGGCTCGACCGAAAATCGTTTTTAAATGTGCTATAAAAATAAAAAACACAAAAGGGAAAATGATTCGATAGTCACAGCATTTTACATTTTGAAAGTGTTTGTTAAACGCACATGCCAAGGTAAGAGTTAGAGAAATATCACTTGTCACCGGCTTAAGTTTCAAATCAGGATACATGTATTTATTATCCTCTCAAGAATGGAAGTAGTCATCACATACAGAGCATTTGGTACAACTAGTTCCTGAAAACAGTGTCCTTCACATGCTGATATACATATGCTTATATTAGGGCTGTTAATAACGCGTTAACGCAAACAAAAATTAACGCCACTAATTATTTTAACGCAATTAACGCATGTGTTTTTTTTGTCCTCGGCGCCCCGTAGTTTCAGAGCGCATCGAGTTTAAAATACCATCTACAAGCTGATACTGTCAGCCCCGCTCCTGCCGCTCGCAGACCACACTTCCACGCTCACCGGCAGGCACCGACTGGCCATCGGGAGGACCGGGAGGGTGTGTGTGTATATGTGGTGCGAGCGAGCAAGAGTGAGAGAACGCGCACACCTTACGTGTATTGTTGTTAGCATCTGCATATCTTTACAGAAAATTCAGAGGTCTTTAATTTCACTGCTCTTTTAGCTGACATTTAAAGGTATGGTAGGTAATTCACTTCAGATACACTTGTTATATTCCATGGAATGCTCTTAACATCCGATAGCAATGAATATATTAAATGCTTTGACAATAAATACGTACAAAAATGTCATCTGTGGAAGCCGTAGTACTGTAAAAAGCACGACCAATCATCTGAGCCGGCCCGGCTAAAATGACTGGATGGCCTACCTGCCTGTCAGCCTTCCATCTGAGCACAAACTTATCTCGTGCCCTCATTGGTCATGTGCACGTTTGTGTGTGTTGGAGGAGGGGCTCTGTAAGGAACTCTGAAGGAAGTGGCAGATTTGTTTCGGTTGCGCACCCGAGCTGGTTTCTCCATTCTTACCTACCTACCTTTAATAAATGCAGGCACATTTTTAGCGCCTATTCATACTAAATCAGTTGTCCCTCCCCCTGGTGCCAGGTCCAACAGATCCATCTCTAAGCTCAGCAGCCCTGTCCCCCCATAAGGCTGAACCTGAACCAGCTTTTCTCCCATGAAGGAGGTGAGCAGCATTGTGTTGAATGACATGCCACTTAACATATCTGAAGGGAGACTGGAATAATATATATATATATATATATATATATATATATATATATAAAACAAAAAGCTAACATCTAATTTAAATTATACATTTCAAACACAGTATTTTCCCACATAGCTAATGATCTATATAAAACAAACTGCTTTTAGTCTATTTAGGATGATGGACAGTTTGAAGCATTGAGTGATCAGTCTGTAAACAAAATGTTAATCACCGACATTTTGGCTATGATATTAATACTAATGTTATTATATTAAAGCAGGGTTAGGGAACCTCCGGCCCCCGGGCCGTATACGGACCGCTAGACCATTTGGTACGGCCCTCGAGGTAATTTATAAACAAAGTGGCCTGTGCCTGGTGGTGGGGCCCAATGTGATATATTTTCATGGGGCCCAAAATCCCTGGCGGCGCTCCTGGTCATACTCCAATTTAACGGGAAAAAATCGAAAGAAAAACTAAATAATAATAAAATGTCTCCACTGATCTGTGTTGTAAATTGTCACAAACGAGCTGAGGACCAAAATGCAGAACACGGGAAACCAGGGATAGTCGGTAACCAGCTTTATTGAAGACAATAGGCTGGTAGGAGACAAAACGGCAGATAGTAGGCAAAGGGCTGGTCGGGGACAGGCGAGGATTCCAGGAGAAAGCAGGACGGGAGTCGCAGGTACAGAACGGGTCAGGGAGCAGGCGAGGCAGGCTGGTCAGGGACAGGCAGGGTCGAAACCGGGAGAGCAATCTGAAGGGGAATGCGGGAAAGACTGGCATGCTGCAAAGTACGATCTGGCACTGAGGTGAAAAGAAATTCTGTATGATTCCAATCGCTTTTTATCGTCAAAATCGGCAAATTTGCCGAGCTCCGCTACAACTAGGCCTATATGAGCGATGAGAAGTGAGGCAGGGACGAGTTCTGCCCTATGGTGCTGCCTCACGTAACCCCACAGTAACTGGCTGGAGCGCGGACACTAATTTAGCGCGGTCACTAATTTTGCTAATGTTTATATTCACTCCGCAAAAGGTGAGCAGTGTTAATGGCGGCAAATAATTGTACACATTATTATGTTAAAAACGTCCAAACATTCCATTTATTTAATTAATGGGTGTGTCAGAAGAGCTGCCACTGTGAAGAATAAATCGCTACTCAGCATCTCCACCGCAATCCGATCTGCTGTGTCCTGTCCCCCCGCCACACACTTTGCCACTGTGTTGAACGGTATGTACTAGGCTGGTGAGTGAACAGCTTATTGGACTAAGCTATTATCATCTGTGTAGCTGTATTGGCAGGAAATGCACCTTCTCCAATATATCCTTTAAAGGCTGTGAACTTTGCTGTTTTCTTTAGAGAAATGTTCCTGTTATTATAGCAACTTCACCACTACTTGAATGGTTAAAGAGTATATTGTGTGTGAGACCACTCTGCAACGAATATTAAGCTATTGTTTCCAGTTTCTCATATATATTCTTATTGAGCAGTGTTCTAGATGTAATTTAATTACGAGCTGATATTGTGCTTGACATTATAATTTGTATTGATTGTTTTGACTCATTACAATACACTAGAAATAACATTTCCACATAAACACAAGTTAACACACAAACAGATGTGGAGTGCTTGTACAGATTCCCCATCAAAGCTTGAGGCATCAGGCCTGCAACCTCTCCCTGGGCCTGCAATGAGCCTCAACTATGACTCCCCTATTAAAACACACACCTCTTGAGTGAAGGGGCATCTGCTGACACGAGCACAGCGAACCACCAGCTATCAGTGAGGCCAAAACTCACCAACCAGCCCACCAGGTTTGCAAATGCTTCACTACAGTTTGATACTGAAGACCACCGGATCAGCTGGAACCCCACAGACTCAGGCTTGCATAATACCCCACAACCCCAAATCCTATCACCTTATACTGATCACCGTGTTACTCCAGCTCATGTATCTTCATTTCCAGGCCCTGGAGCTTCAATACAGGTACCTCAGCTCTGTTTCGACAACAGCCCTAGCCCGGGTCCAAGTCACCAGACTAACAGGTCTGATTATGGCAGACTGGGTGCAGCCGCTTCTCAGCCGGGGATACAGTCAACGATGGTCCCTGCCCCCCCACCCCAAGTCAGTGTGTATGAACCCACAGCTATTGTACCACCTCAGAGCTTCCCGCTCAACGCCTACCCTGAAATGCGAACTATGCAGCAGCCCAACATAAATCCTCCAATTAACACCCCTTATCCAACCGAGGCCATTCAGCGTAACTCCCATGTCTACACCAGCTATGCATATCCCGCTCCTGAACCCCAAGTACCCGCACCAAGGTTTGAAACACCACCAACAATTAACATTATGAATAACCCCCCTGCTGCTGGGCAGACCCTCCGATGGTCAGATTATGAACGAACCCCCCAATCACATATGTCACAAGCTGCTGTCCATTATCCACATGACCTGACTCAAAGTGAAGGAGCCCCGAGGCTACATTCTGTCACCAGTGCATGGGGCCCCAACATGACAGCGCCCAACCCCCTGAATGTAACTTATGCAGCTCACACCCAAGCCCCTGCTCCAAGGATGCCTGCTTCGGACCATCAAGTCAGCAGTAATCGCCATTTTCTCCATCAGTCCGCGCCCTTACCTCCATATCCCACTCACCACACTCAACCCGGTCTAGCTGAGCCACTGCAAAGGACTCCTGGGAGAGCCCTCACCCACCCAAGCATTCCACTGCCTGCCTATGGTGGCTTCATGCAGACCCATCAGGTGAAGAATGTCCAAGTCTTCACTGGCAATGCTGACAGTAAAATGCTCATAGAGGACTGGATTCGTGACCTGCAGTACCTTCTGGAGGCAGTAGAGCTTCCCATGCACCTCCGCTTCTCCACTGCTGTGCGACAGCTGGGTGGTGAGGCTAGGAAGCTGGTTCTGAACCTACCCCCCCATGATCAAACCCCTGAGAAGGCATTTGAAGAACTGAGGGCAGAGTACGGTGACACACAGGGCTCTCTAGATCCACTGGCTGACTTCTATGAGCGTAGCCAGAGGTCCGGAGAATCTCCCTGCTCTTATGCTATAGCTTTGGAGGCAATACTGCGGGCTGTCGAAGAAAGTCAAAGAGGGGGCAGGCCTTTCCCTGACCGAGATTGCAAACTTACCCGACAGCTCCTAAGAGGGCTTATTGATGAGGAAGTCTACACGAGGATTTCACCTATGAAGCCCCTGCTTTTCAGTTTCCGAGAGCTTCAAACTGAACTCAGAAACCTAGCAAAAGAGTCTAAAAGGTTCCAGTCACAAAACAAGGCAAAGAAAACATACACCCAGGTGCATGTTACAACGGAGGGTACTAATGTAAGGGCAGAAAGGTCAAAGAATACCTCAGAGTGGTCAGAGTTGACAGAGATGGTCAAGAGATTGGCTGTTAACCAAGAGGAGCAGATGGCAAAGTTGTCTTGTCTGGAGTCAAGAGTTGCTGCTTCACCCACGGTTCCTCCAAGGGTTCAGCCACCCCCTAGAACTGCAATCCAGAGTTCAAGTTTTGTATGCTACCGGTGTGGGAAGGAAGGACATACAGCAGAGCAGTGCTCCAAGATCCCAATCCGGCCTGGGCACGCCAACCACAGCCTATGACCCCTGCGGAGGAGAACAGGCCTAACTCAGCTCAGCATTTAAACGCTTAGAGCCCATGGTAACCGGGGCAACCATGGGCGGGCTGCAAGATCCCCCAAAGCAAGTAAACAAATCAATTGGTGGAAAAGAGGGCACCCCCTTAGTAGGCCCACGGAACGAGGGTGAGGTTGAAGTCAATGGAATGAAGTGCAAAGCTCTCATCGACTCTGGCTCTCAGGTAGCCAGTATTACTCACAGATATTGGTGCAACCACCCTGCCCTGCAGAACCAAAAGCTGCAGCCTTCTAAAGTACCCATAGAGGGTGCAGCAGGTCAAAGTGTGTCCTACTATGGTGTCCTGCAAATTGACTTGAAAGTGCTGGGAAAAGAGTTCAAAACTGTGCCTGCTTTTGTTGTCCCTGATTCTGATTATCGCTCCTCTGTTCCATTGCTTGTGGGAACGAATGTCATTCGGGCCTCGAGGAGTCACCTCCAAGCAACCTACGGCCAGCAGTTTCTTCAGCGAGTCAAGGAAGACCACCCGGAGTGGTACACCGCTCTACTGGAGATTGGCAGCACCGACCGTGAGGCAACAGATGACAAGGTGGGCCCTGCTGTGTATACCGGGCGCAAGATTCGAATTCCCGCAGGAAAAGAGAAGGACTTGAGGTGTGAGATCAAAACAGGCCCACGGAGAAAGACTTATACTGCCCTCATTGAAAGCAACTCCTCCTTGCAGCTTCCCCAGGACCTCTTGGTTGCCAAAGTCCTGGCTGATGTAAAGAAAGGCTGCGCCCCAGTCAGAGTGATCAACCTGTCCCAACATACTATTACTATTAAGCCACACACTCACCTGGCCAATGCATTCCTGGTGGACAATGTTGTGGAATTTCCAGACGAAAAGCTGAGTGGATGTCGCAATAATGGGAGTCAGGAAGTCTGCCTGAGTCTGGACCAGGTAGTGGTGAGTTGTGGGGTGGACCTAAGTGAAGCAGCAGTTGAGAATGAACACCAGCGCTCCCTCCTTAGAGATCTTGTCGAGAGGAACATAGGTGTTTTCTCCAAGCATCCCATGGACTACGGCCACACAAAAACAATGCAGCATGACATTCCCCTGGTTGATTCCAAGCCCTTCCGGCTCCCGTATCGCAAGATTCCGCCTTCACAGTGGCAAGATGTGCGGAAGTTGTTGATAGATATGGAGGCGACAGGAGTCATCAGGCCTAGTAAGAGTCCATATGCGTCCCCAGTGGTGATCGTGACTAAGAAAGACGGGTCATTAAGGTTGTGCATTGACTACAGAAAGCTAAACTCCTACAGCACGAGAGACGCATTTCCCCTGCCCAGAATAGAAGAGGCCCTGGAGGCTCTGGGGCAAGCAAAGTACTTTTCTACACTTGACCTCACATCTGGTTACTGGCAGGTGGAGGTAGCGGAACAAGACAAGCACAAGACAGCATTCAGCACACCCATGGGGCTGTTTGAGGCCAACAGGATGCCCTTCGGACTGCAGAATGCTCCGTCCACCTGCCAGAGGCTCATGACCTGCTGTTTTGGGGATCTGAACTTCACCCACCTCTTGATCTACCTTGACGACCTCATCATCTTCTCCAAAACCTTTGATGACCATCTGGAGAGGTTGCAGCTGGTGTTTGATCGGCTTCATGAACATGGCTTGAAGTTAAAGCCTTCCAAGTGCCAGCTTGTGAGAAAGGAAGTGCAGTACTTGGGTCACTTGGTATCGGCGGAGGGGATCAGGACAGACCCAGAGAAGATCAGCCGGGTCAGGGACTGGGTGAGGCCCACAAACGGGAAGGAAGTGTTGCAGTTCTTAGGGTTTGCTGGATATTACAGGCGGTACGTTGGTGGCTATTCGAGCATCGCTGCTCCTTTATACCGCCTGACAACTGGTGACCCCAGGAAGAAAATAAGAGGAAGGAAGACAAGTTTGGGTCCTGAGCTGCCCTTTTTGTGGACTACAGAGTGTGATGAAGCCTTTCAGTCCCTGAAGCAAAAGTTGACGACTGCTCCAGTACTGGGTTACCCGGATTACAGCCTACCTTTTGTGCTTCAGACCGATGCGTCGGGACAGGGGCTTGGTGCTGTCTTGGTTCAAGTCCAGGATGGAGCTGAGAGAGTCATAGCCTATGCGAGCAGAGGCTTGAGCCCGGCCGAGTCGAGGTATCCGGCACACAAACTGGAGTTCCTTGCTCTGAAGTGGGCAGTGACAGATAAGTTTTACGACCATCTCTATGGGCGTCCATTCTCTGTCCAGACGGATAACAACCCCCTCAAATATGTGATGTCCTCTGCAAAGCTGGATGCTACCGGTCAGCGATGGGTGTCTCGGCTGTCTACATTCCACTTTGACATCCAGTATCGGAGGGGACAATGTAATGCAAATGCAGATGCCCTCTCCCGTATGTCAAACCAGGAGGTCACACAGGTCCTACAAACCTGTCCTCAGCGGGTGGGGATCAATGTGAGAGTGCATGGGGAGACACAGCCCACACTAGAACCAGGAGGGCCCCCTGATGAGAACACTGCCGCAGAGAACCCTGACTCACAAGACCTTGGGCCGGGCATGTCAAGTGAGCCCTACAGGGAGGTGGGGACGGAATCCCTGCCTGCCATGACAAAACAGGAGATCCGTGTGGGGCAGAAGGAGGACTCTGTCATTGGCCCCGTCTTGCACTACAAAAGTTTGAACCGGAAACCAAGCCGCAGCGAGAGGGTCAGTGGTGGTGGGCAGGTGTGCCTTCTTTTAAAAGAGTGGAGGAGGTTAATGGTGAGGGATGGTATCATGTACCGCCAAATCCAGGACGGCCAAAGGGGAGTAGTGGAGCAGCTAGTATTGCCAGAGAAACTGCATACAGCAGTAAAGACTGCTCTCCATGATGATTCAGGGCATTTAGGATTTGAGAGGACGTTGCAAATGATAAGGGAGAGATTCTACTGGCCAAGAATGTTTCAAGAAATCAAGGCTTGGTGTGAGCAGTGTGAAAGGTGCTGTCTCCGGAAGACCCCTACTGCAGGCTCCAGGGCTCCCCTGGTCAGTATCCACAGCAGTGCCCCAATGGAGCTGGTGTGTGTGGACTTTCTGACTCTGGAGAAGTCCAAAGGTGGCATAGAAAATGTGCTTGTGGTTACAGACCACTTTTCCCGCTACGCCCAGGCCTACCCGGGAAAAGACCAAAAAGCCTTTACAGTGGCTAAAACACTGTGGAAAAACTTCTTTTGCCGGTTTGGGTTCCCTGCGAAGCTGCATGCGGACCAAGGGCGCAACTTTGAAAGTACAGTTGTGAAGGAGCTGTGTCAGTGCACTGGCATCAAAAAGACTCATACGACCCCTTACCACCCACAAGGCAACGGGACCACCGAAAGGTTCAACCGGACCCTCATGAACATGCTGGGGACCTTGGAGCCACACTTGAAACCCCGCTGGCATGAGCATTTTGACGCAATGACACATGCCTATAACTGCACACAGCATGATTCAACGGGTTACACACCATACTACCTGATGTTTGGGAGACATCCTAGGCTCCCAGTGGACCTGATTTTTGGGCTTTCCACCGCAAGTGAGCCACGTGGATACAGTGATTATGTCCAAATTCTGTACGACAGTCTGTCACAGGCATATGCACAGGCTAATCAAACCTCTCGGCATGCTAAGGCTCAACAGAAAAAGCACTATGACAGAAAAGCAAAGGGTCAAGTCTTCATACCGGGGGATAGAGTCCTTGTCAAAGTATGTCATGTGGAGGGAAGGCAGAAACTGGGAGACAGGTGGGAGGCACGTCCATACATTGTTGTGAAGAAACAACTCAACACACCTGTATATGTGATACGATTAGAGGACAGCGAGAGAGAGAGAGTGGTGCACCGCAACCTCCTCACACAGTGTATGTTCCTTCCAGTGGAACGAGTCAGTGAAGTGATAGGAGAAGAGGTTGAATCGGATGCAGCAGAGGACTGTGAGATCGATCATACAGAGGAAGTTGAGGAGAATGTGGGACCTGGGACACAAGTGGTACACGATGAGCCTAAAGAAATGGAGGAAGTGGATGTGGATGAAGGACACATGGATGAAGGAGATGAGGAAAGTACGACTGTGAGTGACACCAAATCACTCGACAAGGCTCCTAGGAGAAATCCACCAAGAAATCGGTGTGCCCCGAAGAGACAGTCATGTGAGTCCTGAGTTCGGAAGAGGACCAGAGGAGGAGAGAAAGGGGATGGAAGTTGTGGCAAAGGGCCAAAGCAAGTAGAGAAGCAGGACAGGGGTGATACAATCAAGCCACCACATTCTGACTGTTAAAATGTATAACACGCACACATTTTTATAAGACACTCATACATACAGAAAGGTTATTTGTTTCTCTTTAACTGTTTAAATTGTTTGTGCTACATGGCCTTTGTTGTATTTTGTTTGGCCTGATGTCTGGGACGCCATCAATTAAAGAAGTGGTAGATGTAAGGTAACAGCCTTGACAGGCCACTAGGTGTTGCTGTTGCGCAGCAAATTGTTGTGTTTTGTCCATTGTGGGACACCGTATTTCTCTTGTTGTTCTGGGTGCGGCCGCCATCTTGGCGCTAATGTTTATATTCACTCCGCAAAAGGTGAGCAGTGTTAATGGCGGCAAATAATTGTACACATTATTATGTTAAAAACGTCCAAACATTCCATTTATTTAATTAATGGGTGTGTCAGAAGAGCTGCCACTGTGAAGAATAAATCGCTACTCAGCATCTCCACCGCAATCCGATCTGCTGTGTCCTGTTTTCCACCCCTCTGCATAACATCCCATCACCAATAACAAACACAACGCAGAGTCCCATGGTGTTCAGAGAGGCTACGGGACATTTGGGTTACATATATATGCAGGGTTGGGTTGTAACGGAATACATGTAACGGCGTTACATAATCAGAATACAAAAATCAAGTAACTGTATTCAGCTCGCGTTACATTTGAAAAACGAGTAATCTGATTACAGTTACTTTCGTAAATACATTTTGGATTACTTATTGGAATTATTGGTGGAAAGATTTCCTCACAACATTTAATATTCATTACTAAAGGTACAGCGGAATCATCACAGCGCACAAAACCTATTACCGCCGCAGATGGGCCAAAAAAGCGTTTGAAAAAAAATCGCGGGTCCGCTCGCTCTGAAACAATAACAACGAAACATGGAGGAACAAAAGTCTGCGTTTAAATCGCGTGTGTGTATATAGAGGTGTGTGTGGTTAAAACACATCAGCCTGCGGTCGCTCTTTAGCCTTACTAATGATTATTTCTGAAGGTAAACACAGTGAAGGCGGTGCGAAAGGCGGTGCGAGCTCGTCTTCTCAGAGGCTGAGTTAACCCTCCCGCTGCCTCCTGGCGCTGCAGAGATGTCATGAAGTGAAGCAGGTTTTCCTTCTATAAAACAGCTGCGGGCAGCAGATACCGTGAGAGTCACAGACATGAATTCATAGATCAAGGCAGACTGGTGCACACACTCTCCTCTCCTGTTTTGCCAATCCGGTGCTTAAACAAATATAGCTCTACACCCCTGGCCGAAATGTCCTTAAAATGAAGTCCGAGTTCCAACACTGCCAACACTGGCAGGACAGAAGGCGACACGCCCTTTCTAAACCGTGTCCCTCACTCACTCCTCACATCCCAAACTGCAGTGTATTATGTTGTTAAATCGTTTCAGATGTGATGTTTCAGTTGTGCTCTTGATAAGCCATTAAAACAGTAAAAACACATTCAGTTTCCTTTTGCTTTTTGTGTCTCCTGTTCACCAAAACATACCCATTTTAGATGGAAAAAGAAAGTAATCCAAAAGTAATCTAAAAGTAATCTGATTACGTTACTTTTTAAAGACACGTAACTGTAACTGTAACTGTATTCGGATTACTTTCAGAGCCATGTAATCAGTAATCAGTAACTGATTACATTTACAAAGTAACCCTCCCAACCCTGTAGCCTATATATGATATTTAAGCTCGCTGGTCTCATCATACAACGACAATGAGAAAGCACCAGGGGAGGCAGCCATAACCTCTGCCGCACTGAAGGGGGCGCAAGTGTGCCCACAGGTTCTTGTTGCTACGGTTATTCTACGCAGAGACGGTAGACGAAAACAACAAGCTAGACTTTTGAAACTAGAGGAAGATAAGGAGGACTTTTACAAAAAAGTAATAAAGATTGTTGTCCAGAAGGATAGCATAGACTTCATCTTCAAGTCAAGGCAAGACCACATTTGTAATGAAAATGGGATCTTACTAAGAGAGAACAATATTTAGATTTTGGGTATCCTTTTGTTGAAAGGTCTGTTTAAAATGAATCGAAGCATCAGACTAAAAAAGCTTTTGAAAATATAAGAATAATACAAATATTTCGATTAAAGGCGGGGTAGGTAAGTTTGAGAAACTGGCTCGAGATACACTTTTTGTTATATTCCATGGAATGCTCTTAACATCCCGATAGCAATGAATATCTGAAGTGCTTTGACAAAAAATCCATAAAAACATTTCATCTGTGGAAGCCGTAGTACTGTAATAAGCACAACCACTCATTTTAGCCGGCCCGGCTAAAATAACCTGCCTGTCAGCCTTCCATCTGTGCACAAACTTATCTTGTGCCCTCATTGGTCATGTGCGCGTTCGTGTGTGTTGGAGGAGGGGTTCTGTGTTTTCAAATTCTAGCGCACTCGAGCTGGTTTCTCCAAAATTACCTACCCCACCTTTAAGGTCAAAATATATAATATTTGTAAATCTGACTCTGAAAGAGTCAGTGCCTCACCAGCCATGAACCTCACTGCACATCACTGGTGTGCACTCTAGTAAACCTCTAGTTGAATTCCTGTTTGTTTACCAAAGATGTGCAGAGAGTCGGATTCAACACATGAGAAAAGATACGATTTTTCCATTGTTTTGTGATTTTTTATTTTTCCCACCAGGTGGTGTTTTCTTTAACACCATACCTAACCCTCAAACCTGTCTTTGAGCCGGTCTTTAATCAGGCCCCTCGCCTGAATCCCAATCCAGCTTTATTTGATTTTGAAGCTTCAAAACAAGCCTTTCCACCACAACAAGGTAATAACACTGGCAGGAGAGTCATAATTCAGAGAAAACGGCACCATATCCCAAATGTAAGTGTCAGAAACAATAGAACTGAGGACTGTTAGGAGACAACAGGCTGCACCACCATACATCTGCAGTTTAGGGACTGTGTGTGTGTGTGTGTGTGTGTGTGTGTGTGTGTGTGTGTGTGTGTGTGTGTGTGTGTGTGTGTGTGTGTGTGTGTGTGTGTGTGTGTGTGTGTGTGTGTGTGTGTGTGTGTGTGTGTGTGTGTGTGTGTGTGTGCCGTGGTGATGTCTGTGCCGTGGTGATGTCTGTACCATAAAATGGACACCAGAGGCCTTGTGCCTATACTATGAATCAGAATTTTCGTTTAGCAAGCTAACTTCAAGGATTTCCGGTCCTACGAAGCTGGTTCACTTTTTAGCAGGCTAGATAACTTATGCTGAGCGGCTAGCCTGCTCCAGAGCAGGATAGGTTCCAGGATAAGAGATCAACTCAGTGAAAGCACCGCCTGCTGACGAATCAGAGCTCAGTGTGTGGAGGAAATACAGTTTAAGACGGCCGGCCAAAATCACTGACTGTGTGAACGTGAAAATTAATAGAATATCACCTCCCATCTTCAGAGCAATCTGACTATTAAAACATTAGCGTTAAGAAAGCATAGGCCTACTTAAATATCTGCCACAACATAAGTAACCGGATCAAAGTAACATTACGTACAGTCCACGGCACTGTGAGTGCAGACGTCGATGTGTCCCACTATCATTCATATCACATCATAATGTATCATATATTTCCTTATCTGAGTCAGCTGAGCCGTATCTGGCCGTGCAACACTCACAGTGTCAAATACTGTATGCAGAAGTATTATTTTAAGCAACACATTAAGTTGACGAAACACTCGAGACAAATGTAATTAAAGTCAGATCGTGTCTTAGACGGGGCAGTGATATCATAAACCTGTTAATGTATGCATTCAAACACTTGTTCTGTTACCAGCTGTATTCACCTTGCAGGTGCAGCTCTGTGGCTTTTATCCTGGATCAAGTGTTTAAGTCATGGATGTTTAAAGTTGAACTTCTTCATATTTGACTAATATTATAGTTGACTTTTCATTCAGGAAGTATGACGCTGCGCTGTCAGTATGCTTCTCCATGTTTGTGATTGGTCGAATGCTCCAAATACCACCCCTTTCATGTGAACGCGCACCTAACTAGATAGGACACGGCTGGCTTGAGCGATCCATTTGATAACCAGCGTCGTAGGACCGTTTAGCGAGAGCGCGTATGTTTTGGATTAGACCAACCGGCTAACTCAAACATATTCAGGTTAGGTTGAACCGGCTTCGTAGTACAGGCCTCTGCTCTGAAGCTCTGCTGTTTGTATCCCACCTGCAGGAAAGCTCCCTCCACCTGCATAATTTCTGTCACATGATGTACAGGAATGAACGGTCTAACAGGGTATAATGCTGTTTTTTGGTTGAAACAACAGGATCTTATTATCAATTGTTCTGCTTATGCCCTGAGATACTATCAGGATTTTATAAATATCTGACACTCGAACCTCCTTCAAAAACGTCACTAGGTGAAAGGGATATAAAGGAAATACACATTTCATTGTGTTGTCACCTAATATCAACAGTGATAACGGGTTTGAATGATGCTTAAATTATATAAAATACTGTACGTTTACATTTATTTTAATGAACAGTAATATGTTAATAGTTGACGTACACAAGAGGCAAATAGTGTTTCTCAGTTTATTTTATGGGGACCTACTGTCAATGATAAAGACCTTTACAGAACTGGGGTATGGTTAAAAAACGACGTGAAAATTGTCAAATCAATTGGCAGTTTTAAAAAGTTGCAACAATAATTTAATATAAGGTCTGAATATTCTTAAAATGCCCATAAAATGCCCTTCCAGTGGAGAAAACATGATAGTACCCTTGCAGTGGAAAAAAAAACGTAATATAGAACAATTGTATTGGAGAAAACCTGATAAAATCCCAAAAATTGTTATTAAAGTGCCATTGCCAGAATATAAAAATGTATATAGTGCCCCAGTGGAAAAATTACATATAGTTCTCTTCTCTTGGAGAAAAAGTTATGTAGCCATTCCAGTGGAGAAAACGTTATTTAGCCATTCCAATGGAGAAAACGTTATTTAGCCATTCCAGTGGAGAAAACGTTAATTAGCCATTCCAGTGGAGAAAACGTTATTTAGCCATTCCAGTGGAGAAAACGTTATTTAACCATTCCAGTGGAGAAAACGTTATTTAGCCATTCCAGTGGAGAAAACGTTATTTAGCCATTCCAGTGGAGAAAACGTTATTTAACCATTCCAATGGAGAAAAAGTTATGTAGTCATTCCAATGGAGAAAACGTTATTTAGCCATTCCAGTGGAGAAAACGTTATTTAGCCATTCCAGTGGAGAAAACGTTATTTAACCATTCCAATGGAGAAAACGTTATTTAGCCATTCCAATGGAGAAAACGTTAATTAGCCATTCCAGTGGAGAAAACGTTATTTAACCATTCCAGTGGAGAAAAACGTTATTTAGCCATTCCAGTGGAGAAAACGTTATTTAACCATTCCAATGGAGAAAACGTTATTTAGCCATTCCAATGGAGAAAACGTTAATTAGCCATTCCAGTGGAGAAAACGTTATTTAACCATTCCATTGGAGAAAACGTTATTTAACCATTCCAGTGGAGAAAACGTTATTTAACCATTCCAGTGGAGAAAACGTTATTTAGCCATTCCAGTGGAGAAAACGTTATTTAACCATTCCAGTGGAAAAAAAACGTTATTTAGCCATTCCAGTGGAGAAAACGTTATTTAGCCATTCCAGTGGAGAAAACGTTATTTAGCCATTCCAGTGGAGAAAACGTTATTTAGCCATTCCAATGGAGAGAAAACGTTTCCTTTAGGGAGCACTTCTTTTGATTGGGAAAACGCAATGCACTGCCATAGTATATACTGCTGCGCTACATGCTATTAAACCTTCTGTGAGCTAATGACCCATTCCCTCATGCAGCTGGTGTCATTATTTTTCCCGCCCCTCAGACAGCCTCAGTCCCCCACTGGTTTGACATGTAGAGCTTCACAGTGTATTAGAGAGGGTCCTGACCGAGAGTCGCATGTGCCATTTATCTCATATCCTTTTCATGCTTTCGACACATGAACTTAAAGAACAGACTGTGTTCTTGCTCTCTGTGTATATATATATATATATATATATATATATATATATATATCCCTTTATGTGACAGGTGCCATTGTAACAAGATAATCAATGTGTTTCTCTGTTGTAATGTAGTGTGTATATGATTCTGTCTGTAGGTGTGTGTGAGAGGAGATAACAGGGAACTGTGTGTTAAAGGATTTATATGCACGATTCCATGTGGATTTAATCATGTCCTGCAGGGGAAGTGAACAGAGCACACACCATCTATAGTTTGTTTGTCGTGTGTTTCTTTGAGGATCCACATGGTGATTACAAGACAGGGAACTCTGCTTTGGTGTCTTTTACATTAGATTAGATGAACTTTATTGATGCCAAAATGGGAAAACAGTAGGAAGATACATTAGAGTGTTTCTCAATAAAACAATATAAAATGTAAAAAATAGGCAATAGACCAACAATTCAACAGACACTGGAATGGAATGGCTGCCCTACATGTATAAATTGAGTTTTAAGAACAGTTTGGAGTGGTCTCTTAATTGTTGTTCAAGTGTGTAAAGTAGTTGCAGTTTTTAATTCAAATCTGAATGGAGTTAGTGAGGGTACACTATGTGCAAAAACGTCATGGTTAATGAAAGGGAGAAACAGAATGTAACCTGCAGTGTTACTGACACAAATACAATGAGACTCAGATGTTTTTTCTGCAGTTTATCACAAATGGAGTGCAATAGAGCCACATTACAGAAGTGATCCTTATTATCTGGGAGAACGGGAGATAATCTGAGCGCCCGCTGTCCCCGAGCTTTGCCTCCTTTGTCTCCTCCTGTGATTTCTTTATTTGAGGAGCTACTTACATGGTAATGATCTCCCTCTGTGTTATCGAGGGAAAATCGTAGTTTCAGACCCGAGGGGTGGGATTAGCTCCACCGCCTGCTGTGAGGAAAGATTTTGAACAGCTTATAAATGAAAGCTATCTATCTATCTTCTATTCTATTTTTCAGCTCAATATACTAATAATATGACATAATGAGGAGACTTTCAAAGGATTTCATAGTTTCTTCCCCTGGGTCAATTTGTTGAAATATCCACACTTCATACAGTATACTGACCTTAATCTTCTTAATATGTGCACGTTTTCTTGACATTGATTTTTCAATTATGGCTGTACGGTGGCCGACATGTGCAAACACGCTACAACGGCCTAACACATTTCCATTAGGAGAAACGTGCTGCAGTTTTTAAAACGATGCAAATACAAAAACACAAATGCCAAAATACATGCAAATGAAGAAACACCTTGCCAACTTGACGAAAAACATGCCCAGCATTTAAAAAATATTCACCAACTTTAAGAAAAAAGCACAGGGTTTTACTAAAAGCACGAAACACTGTCAATACAAAACACTTTAAATATAAAAAAATTAGGGCTGTCAAGTTAACGTGTTAATAACAATTTAACGCAATTTTTTTTTAACGCCACTAATTTTTTTAACGCCACTAATTATTTGAACGTGCGATTAACGCATGTGTATTTGTCCTAGGCCCGCCCCGTAGTTTCAGAGCCCAAAGGCTTGACGTTGTTGTTGTTGTTGTTAGTTGGATGGTGGGAGATTCTAGCGAGAGATACGAATACAAAAAAAACAGCAAGCCAAGCTCACAGCTAGGGTTGCAAAATTCCGGGAATTTTCAAAGATGGAAACTTTCCATGGAAATTAACGGGAATAAACTGGGAATTTTCTAAATTGAAGGTTGGCTCTTCATAGGGAACTTAACAATAGATGGGGAAAGTATATTTTAGCATAATCTTGACTAAAACAAACAGATGCCATTCAAGTACACTTGAATATCCATGCCATAGCACACTGCTTACTGCATGGCTATTGAGACCACACCCCCTACAGGCACTGTGCATTCCTCCATCACATGCACAGATGATTTCGAGAAGACTGGATCACACTTTTGAGCCCAAAGCACAAGACAAATAAAACCACATCTTTTCATTTAACATTTTGAATGGGACTTTGTGGGGATTTTTGGATGGGGGGTGCATTTTTGTTAATTTTTTTATGGGTGGGATTGGGGGGGATGAGTAATATTTAACTCAACATTCCTGTTTTCGTTCTTCAATTAAACAAATAATTTTTCAATAAAATAATTAAAACTTGTTCTGTTCTACTTCTGCTCTAAAATCTGTTAAAATTTCACGTTTTTTGTTTAATCTTGCATTGAATATTTCCAAAATTCCCCAGCTTAACTTCACATGGAAACTTTCCGGAAATGTACCAGAAATGTTCTGCCCCTTTGCAACCCGACTCACAGCTGATGCTGACAGCCCCGCTCCTGCCGCTCGCTTGCGGTTGAGACGCCTGGACAACAACAGCGATAGCTAAATGGGTGGCTACAGCTAAACATTGTGGAGGACGAGGGGCTGCGTTAGATCATTCGGATCGCATCCAACTGTCGACTGAACATCACAGCGCATTTTGACCCACAGAGGGAACTTCAGTCCCATGCTTTGACTGTTATGAAGACAGAGGAGCGGCATTTCGCCGACAACTGTAAACAGGCTTGTCTGTTTGGACAACTGGCTCAGTGCTCAGAAGTAGACAGGGTTGGGAGAGAGTGTAAGAGAGAGAGAGGTTCCAGGTTGTTGTGTTGAGAATATTCAGGAGAATATATGTCATTGTTCCAATGATAATAAACAAACATTTGCATAAAACATATTTGTCCACTCATATGTTGATAAGAGTATAAAAACTTGAAAAATATTCCTCTAAGGTACATTTAGAACAGATAAAATATGTGCGATTAATCGCGATTAACTATGGACATCATACGATTAATCGCGATTAAATATTTTAATCGACTGACAGCCCTAAAAAAAATGCAAGATGCTGAAAACACAATGGAAACTGGGACACTAAAAAGTGATGCACACAGCTGGGACTGAAGTGTTTGATGTTCAGGGATTATAAAGTTGTCACTGTTTGCAGAGTTAGCCTGTTTCATAACTCTAATTGTTTTGTCAGTATATTTGAAATGAGTTAGCTTACAGCAGATCTGCAATAAAAGCAGAAGGAATCATGACAGTGACAGTTGGCCTCGAACACCACATTTTTAGTGTCCCGATAACCAATGTGTTTTGAGTTCTTGCGGAAAAAAATTGCGGCGTTTTTGAATCCGAAAAACGTCTCTCCATATGGAAGTGTTTGGGGCCGTTGTGACATTTGCCCCTCTCAGCCAACAATGTTTTATGTTCTCCATGTGGTTGGACATTTTTTTCAGTATGTCAAAATTATTCAGCTGCAGCTAACAGCGTACCAGGAGTGTGCAGAGCATGGGGCTGGGGCCCAAATTCATAAAGAATGTGTGCAAATAATGTAGTAATTGCTCCCGCACCCTTTGAGTCACACACAAGTGGCCTTCTGATGTTAAACTCCAAACTTACTGGTTTTTCTGAATTTAGACATTAATATCTCCAAAATGGCTGAATTGTTTGTTATCAATCAAACTGCATAGAAACGCCCATCCCTCTTGTTTCTTTGCATATTAAAAAGATAACCGTATGTGGAGAGTCACACATGCCCTGGGATCAGAGGCTTGATGCTGCTCTCATATTACATCAGATTGCTCAGGGTTATCAAATCCAAGCGTGCCGCCACATTAGCACTTCTGTGAGGCTGTGATGATAATTAACAAAACTATTGGATGGATAGAAACAAAATAATTGTGCAGCGTTTGCAGCCGCTACCATGTTAAAAGAAAAAGTGCAATTGTCAAAAAACATGCAGACCTACCTGCGCTGACAAATAGCGTTTTGCTTCTCCTGTGATGTTTACACTAATAGAGAGGCTAAGTCCCTCCCTTTCCGGGGAGCTCCATGGTAGTGATGGAGTGATGGTCACTCTTTTAAGTGAACGACGGGAGCCGGCTCGCGCCCGCGAACGAGCCATTTTTAGTTATTTTTTGTTAAGTAATACAAGACAGAATGATTGATGATCTCCGTGCTACAGCTGCTCCGTGCATGCGTGCAGTGACATGTAATATCCAAGGATTAGAGACTGTTGGATGCTGCTGTTTTGAGCATTGCAATATATTTATTATATGTTATTCATGATTATCCTTAGGCTCAGCAAAGATGTTATGTCAGCTGTTGCTGTCTTTGTTTCTATAGTTAAGTTATTGAAATAGAGCCCTGCTGTTTTGTTAGGGCCATTTCTTTAAATATAATTTTCAAATATCGATACACTAGCCACTTTTTTAAATGTCTGTGCTTAAGTTTTATAGGTGTTGCTATCTGCTTTGTGTAGCGTGGTTCTACAAGCAAGTCAGTGCATTCATTGGGTGGTATCAGAGAGTTACAAGGGTCTGTAAATGCAATGAAAACCAGAGCAAATCATTTATATTTGTTACGTCCCCCTCTAGGGTGGAGGAAAACAACACACACCAGAATGGATTTGGTAATAATTATAATAGGGTTTAATAAATAACAATGAAGGTGTACAACAAGATGAAACAAAAATAGCCTAAGCCAAACAAAGGAGCCAAAAGGGCACAAATCTACTGCTAGAAACAGAAAGAGGACTCTAAAAAGGAGCCTAGTTGACG
>JAMFTG010002251.1:0-42879 GCA_023974075.1 Chaenocephalus aceratus | reverse complement strand
CCACCCTCAAGTACATTTCTGCCTACGCTACTGGTTGAGACCCAGGTCACTTTCCCTCTGACCAGAGCTGAAATAGCCTCGTCTTAACGTCACCGTTTATATCGCTAAACAGCAGCGTGAATATCCCTCAAAACAACAACAACTGTTTTTAAATGGTCTTGTACTACAGCGTGTCCAGCGGGTTGAGCGGTCTGGTGTGGAAGGACAGGTTTCTGGTGCCTATTGCGTGTGGATGGAAGACTTTTTTGATATCGAATTCGGTTCCTTTTCGTTTGCGTTTCCGTGTGGCTAGGGCCTTAACGGACTGAAACCTGGAAGAGACATGAAGAAGTGGGGACACATGTTGATGTAGAAGAGACGTGAAGAAGAGGGGACACATGTTGATGTAGAAGAGACATGAAGAAGAGGGGACACATGTTGATGTAGAAGAGACATGAAGAAGAGGGGACACATGTTGATGTAGAAGAGACGTGAAGAAGAGGGGACACATGTTGATGTAGAAGAGACGTGAAGAAGAGGGGACACATGTTGAGGTAGAAGAGACATGGAGAAGAGGGGACACATGTTGATGTAGAAGAGACATGAAGAAGAGGGGACACGTGTTGATGTAGAAGAGACATGAAGAAGAGGGGACACGTGTTGATGTAGAAGAGACATGAAGAAGAGGGGACACATGTTGATGTAGAAGAGACATGAAGAAGAGGGGATACATGTTGATGTAGAAGAGACATGAAGAAGAGGGGACACATGTTGATGTAGAAGAGACATGGAGAAGAGGGGACACGTGTTGATGTAGAAGAGACTTGAAGAAGAGGGGACACATGTTGATGTAGAAGAGACATGAAGAAGAGGGGACACGTGTTGATGTAGAAGAGACTTGAAGAAGAGGGGACACATGATGATGTAGAAGAGACATGAAGAAGAGGGGACACGTGTTGATGGAGAAGAGACATGAAGAAGAGGGGACACGTGTTGATGTAGAAGAGACATGAAGAAGAGGGGACACGTGTTTGATGTAGGAGAGACATGAAGAAGAGGGGACACGTGTTGATGTAGAAGAGACATGAAGAAGAGGGGACACATGTTGATGTAGGAGAGACGTGAAGAAGAGGGGACACGTGTTGATGTAGAAGAGACATGAAGAAGAGGGGACACATGTTGATGTAGGAGAGACGTGAAGAAGAGGGGACACGTGTTGATGTAGAAGTGACATGAAGAAGAGGGGACACATGTTGATGTAGAAGAGACATGAAGAAGAGGGGACACATGTTGATGTAGAAGAGACATGAAGAAGAGGGGACACATGTTGATGTAGAAGAGACATGAAGAAGAGGGGACACATGTTGATGTAGAAGAGATATGGAGAAGAGGGGACACGTGTTGATGTAGAAGAGACATGGAGAAGAGGGGACACATGTTGATGTAGAAGAGACATGGGGAAGAGGGGACACATGTTGATGTAGAAGAGACATGAAGAAGAGGGGACACATGTTGATGTAGGAGAGACATGAAGAAGAGGGGACACATGTTGAAGTAGAAGAGACATGAAGAAGAGGGGACACATGTTGATGTAGGAGAGACATGGGGAAGAGGGGACACGTGTTGATGGAGAAGCCAGTCCTACTCATTGTCCCCGGGTCAGAACCAAACCCGCTGCCTTTAGGTCCAGGCTGGACACGTGAGCTCTCCGCTGCCGGCCCAGAAGGCTTTAACTTGGTTCAGCGTGAAACTATTCCGTCTCTCTTTTGATCCACGATGTTATTCATCGCGGTCCTTTCTTTTGTCTTCTTGTCCGCAGCGAGAGGCGCCAAAGAAATGTTGTGGTACTTTGTATGATGACAGTAAAGATACATTACATTCTAAACGTTTATGTAAAGCACGTTGAATTGCCTCTGTGTCTGAAAGGTGCCGGATAACCAATCGGCTGGTACGAGTAATTTGCCTCTCTCACTCGAGGCCTTTGTTCTCGTAGCGCCCGAAGTTTGAGACGATTTCCATACGAAGGAGAATTTGCCTTTCTGAGGCGCCTCTCTACGGTGTGGTTTTACTAGATAACGAGTTACAACTGTGTGTGTGTGTGTGTGTGTGTGTGTGTGTGTGTGTGAGGATGGAGATATCCTGGCCTCCAGCTTCCCAGTGGAAACACAGTTCGTCTACATCCTCAGCCTACACACACACACACACACACACACACCCACACACACACACACACACACACACACACACACACACACACACACACACACACACACACACACACACACCACGTGACCCTGGAAGTGTAGAGTACCCCAAAGTGAAGCTCAGGGTTGTTTTGATGCTGGCTGTGCTGCTCTGTGATTGGTCCAGGCTCCCTGCTGCTGGACAGCTTGAAGGAGCACATCTCCACCACAGCGCAGGACCACTGTAAGGCCATCTATCTGCACGTGCTCACCACCAACACCACGGCCATCCACTTCTACGAGAACCGGGACTTCCGGCAGCACCACTACCTGCCGTACTACTACTCCATCAGAGGCGTGCTCAAAGACGGCTTCACGTACGTGCTCTACATCAACGGGGGGCACCCGCCCTGGACCGTATTATATCCTTTAGTGGAAGCACTAGCCGCCACAGGACGGGTGGAGGGACAGCGCACATGAATCCACTTTTCTGTAAATGTGCCAAGAGGCCATCTTTCATCTGTAGTCCCTGCACAGATTTAGCAAGTCACCTCAAAGACACATTTGACTTCAGAGGTCACCTATTCTGCAGAGTCCACTTGTTCATGTCTCTTCATAAACACATTCATACATATTTTAAATGTTGTTATTCTATCTTACTTTACATTTTCAGTTTCATCTCCTGTGTTTATAAACGATTTCTTTTGACAGTTTTTCTAACAAAAATTCTCCATAAAGCCCAATTATTTGAACTGAGACTCAAAGAGCGAAACATCGGCTCGAATCTCCAAAACTCTAAACACGTTTTCAGCTTTTCACACAATTTGCAAATCAACATGCACTTTGTGCAAACCTCTGCACACGTCTCTCCACGTGAGACACGGGAGTCTGACATGAAGTCACGTGTGAGCAGGTTTAAAACACTGATATTCAAAATGCCTCACACGTGGACCAATGATCAAGAAGCACGTTGCACCTGACCAGGGACGTGCACAGACATTTGGAGGGGCCATTGCTCTACACTAGAAAAAGGGCCCTGCCCCCCCCCCCCTGAAAACACATAAGACCTTTTGAATTTTTTTCTAAATGAAATCCAGAGAGATCTTTTGTTTTGCGGTCCATATCTCATTCAAATATCTAATGTTACTAAGTATTAAAGACAAAATGGGGACAATTCTGTTTTAATGTAACTTCCAGCAGACATACTGATAAAATAGGGCTTCTAAGTCATTTTCTTAAATAAAGTCACTAATTAATGAAACCAGTTTAATACGCATTATTCTTATTCTTTTCATTCTTTATGAGCGCAGTAACGGTAAGGTATCTAATGACTTATTTATTTAGTATTCCATAACTTAATAACAGAGATGGTCAAACAAAGTAGAGACATGGCAGAAATCCTACAATGAAGCGGGACATTGAACTGTTCTCCGTGAGAGGGCGATCAGGAGAAGAGAGCGAGCGGCCCGTTGAGGGAGTTTACAGATGAGAAGACACAGAAAGACAGAAGCACACTAACAAGTATCGCCTATTTAGATTGTTTTGGTGTAAATAACCGACGGTGTCAAGAGGAAGATAAGTCCCCTGGTTTGTCCCCTACTCTAACTGCCAGGAGAAAACTCAAAATCAATTTTAGCATATTTAAAAACGGGGTCATTTCCGGGGACAGATTGACCCGGGGATTTGCCACCAAAGCCAGGTGGGCATTTGGTGTGATCACCAGCCATATGAGGCCGGAGACAGATTGTAAACAAAGTCACGTGACTGGGGGCAGGTGACAGCGCTGACAAGGTGTGTTTTATCGCAGCGAGACGCTACAATACTAATTGTGGGATTATCATGTTTATTCGGCCACAACAGAAAAAACATAAACCTCTCGTTCTCTCCAGAGGGGCAGGTCAGACACAAATGGCAGAAGGGCCGTTGCCCGGGCAACATTAGCCCGTACCTGTGCACGTCCCTGCACCTGACCAAACACCTGATGGCATCATTGTTGGCTCATCAATCAGGATGTCAGCACTATGAAAAGACCACAGGTGAGAACTTTCTTACAGCAGCAATGGAAGCAAGAGGAGGAGGAAGAGGAGGAGGAAGAGGAGGAAGAGGTGGGCTGAGAGTGAGAGGAGGAGTAAGAGGTGGGCTGAGAGTGAGAGGAGGAGGAAGAGGTGGGCTGAGAGTGAGAGGAGGAGGAAGAGGTGGGCTGAGAGTGAGAGGAGGAGGAAGAGGTGGGCTGAGAGTGAGAGGAGGAGTAAGAGGTGGGCTGAGAGTGAGAGGAGGAGGAAGAGGTGGGCTGAGAGTGAGAGGAGGAGGAAGAGGTGGGCTGAGAGTGAGAGGAGGAGGAAGAGGTGGGCTGAGAGTGAGAGGAGGAGGAAGAGGTGGGCTGAGAGTGAGAGGAGGAGTAAGAGGTGGGCTGAGAGTGAGAGGAGGAGGAAGAGGTGGGCTGAGAGTGAGAGGAGGAGGAATGAGAGGTAGAGGTAGTTGTTGTTAACATGGTGTGACGATGAGAGAGGACGGACAGAGGGCTCAGCCTAATATTTTATTACTCTAAGTTTTTATTTCTATCTACTGTATTTGACAGAAGCATCACAACTAACTATGTGCTGAGATGTTGCAAAATGTTACTTTTGAATAAAATATGATTTCTTTCATCAACTCATTTGTATTTCTTCATTTACTGTATTTCTGTAAACTCAGCAATCTTTCTCTGCAGAACCCTCTCTGTACAGAGCACACCCCAGAACAGACGAGAGTGCTTTAGAGTATGCTCAGCAGTGTGTAGCTGTGGTCAAACCATCTAGTAGCCTATTATGAATGAAATGTGTTATATTTGGTGCTAACGTTTGCATTTGGAAAGTGTTTCTGTAGTTTTGAGGGCAGTTCTTCACGTAGCAGGAGAAAGGAGGTGTTTTGCACTTTGGGTGTGTGATGCATCTTTCTTAAATCATGTTTTATTTTATGTTTTTTATTCCAAATTTTTAGAAATACTTACAAATGTTTTGCACATTTTTTATTTAACTTCTTGTTTGAAAAAATATATAATTTAAATATTTTTACTTATTTGATGATTTATTATAATTACAAATATTTAAAACCTTTTATTCTATTTCTATTAATTGTGTCTTTTTTTGGTGGAAATGATAAATGATTAGTATTGCACATTTTTACTTTACTTTTTACTGCACATTTTGACCTTTTACCTGTGATCTGTAGTAACCTCCTGCAGACACTAGAGGGCGGCAGAGCGTCATAAAGAATCCACTGCAACAAACGAGACTTTCATAAAACAATACTTTATTAAATTAGTTACTATAATTAGTTATAATAATAATTAATAATAATAATTAGTTATATAATTATAATTAGTTACTATAGGCGCATTCACACCGCGACAAATCGCCAGCACAGATATTCAACCAGGATCTCAAGGCCTCTCCTATGAATCCGCTAGCAATCTACTTTTTGAGATAACTGCAGACCCCCTGAGGACACCTGTCAGCCATACCCTCCCCCGTGACTCAGATAACCAGGCAGACTGGAATATTTTCAATGCTATCCTTCAGAACCAGCAGCACGAGCAGCAGCGGCAGCAGCCTATATCTGAAACCGTCCTACAAATTCCACCAGAACTGCAGGCCGACTTTGACGTGTACAGTGCATTTCTGGACAATTACGAGTTGCAGTCCGTCCCAGACACACTCCTAACGAGTCAGACAGACTCAGCCCATAATCAGCAAGTAGTGGATGAACTATCCGCCCAAACGCATCGTGATATACAGAGCGATATCCTGCCCCTGACAGATCCCTTACTGACGAGATATCATACAGGTAAATAAGTTGTATGGTTATTTTACAAGATGTTTTGAAAAAGGAATAGTTGTTAAATGTATAATCCTGTGTTTTTAAAATACTTGTCCTTCTTTTTTCTCTGTCTTTTTTATATACAGATCAGACAAGCTACGATCAAGAGGAACCCCACTGCTGCTACTGCAAACTTTTCTGGACACACCACTGAATAAATTGGAACGGGTCTCATGTAAATTGATGCAGATGTAACCGTACGGTATGTTTCTTCAACTGTGCCAATTGTACTTGTGATTTTGTTTTTCATAAACGGTCAAACATGGATTATTTAGCAGATAAAGAAATGTCTTTTCTTCAGTCTATAAACGACATAAATGAACAGTGATGAGGAATTCGTGTACGGACATATGCAATTTCCTCAGTGTTCGGGCAATATCAGTGAGTTAAACGACGAAGAACCTTTCATCTCATCACAAACATACTCAATCCATCCCACAACATTAGATAGCACTTTGGGCTGGGTGTTAGATTTCTATCAAAACTCTGAAACCTATCCGGGTCTTGGGCTTTTAAATCAGCTCGCAGATGGAGTGCGCCAACTGCATGGAGTAAGTAGCATAGCTTCAGCCATAGTCGAGACATCAGTTTCCGCAGTCCAGAATGGTGAATGTGCTAATGCCAGCACGGGTTACTCTGAATTACCAGTTTGCTCCATGCAAAGTGGTGGTGGTAGACATTTTGAACAGAATGCTTCAGAAGCCGCAGGACCCTCGTTACAAGACGGAGGGGGGGCTAATCGAAATGCCACACCGAGTGTTTTGTCTCGACCTGTATTCAATAACACAGAATTGCGTCAGTCTCTAGTCCTAACTCCTCCTAACGATGAAGCAGACTTTACAGCCTATTATGGGGTTCTGATGAACAATGTACAGGATATGGTAAATAAGGCTTTTTCACTGGCAGAGAGGGCAGATATTATTCAGATTGAACTCCGGGGGGAACAGCTACAGGCTAATGTGTCAGCCATTTTAAATGTAAATGGTGATGACAGTTTGAATGATTTTGAGGAGGCCCTATTCAATGCAGTGCAGTCACATTTGGAGGTAATGGCAGACAGCAACTTTGAGTTAGTGGTGCAAATTGTACAATCCCCCCGTGGCGGTACTAAAAGATTGGCTGCTAAAATGTTGGACAATGAGATTGTTAAAAAGAAGAGGAGTTTTCTTTACGTTGTACAGAACCCTTCCAACCAGCTGTGTTTTGCTATTAATTTAGCACTGTTGTTGCATGACAACCTCACTGATAACGAAGGTTTTGAACGTGGCAAAGAGATTCAAAGGAGGGTGGGTTTGACAGATCAGATAGCTGTGACATTCAACGACATTGCTAAATTCGAAGAGAGTTTAAATTGCAAAAGTGTGGTATTTTACAGAGGCAATGAAGAACGTACTCACTGTAAATTCCAGACAGACGGTCCCAAACGAGACAAAACTGTGTTTTTGTTTCTCTTCAATAACCATTACTATGGAGTTAAAAACTTGAAGGGGTTTTTAGGCTCTGCATTTGTCTGTGAACATTGTTACACAGGCTACAGCTCTCAATGGGATCACTCCTGTACCGGCCATTGTTATGTCTGTCTTGACCCCTCATGTACTCTGGATGAGTTTAAACCCATCTTTTGTAAAGACTGTAACAAAACGTGCCGTACAGTCGGCTGTCACTCTCGACATAAAAAACAGACACAGAGATCATCAGACATTGCCAGTAACTGTGATTTACACAAAAAGTGTGTAGATTGTCAACTTTCCTACTACACTCCCAAGAGTAGTGTATATAAAACACACAAGTGTGCGGTGAAACAATGTAAGACATGCGGGGACAAATTACCCTCTGCTTCTACAGCCGATGGTGAAAAACATCTGTGTTACATCGGAGTGCTGCCCAAAGAGACAGAACACAATGACAACATTGTGTTTTATGATTTTGAAACAATGGCTGTGGGGGCAGATGGTGTACATGTCCCCTTTCTGGTGTGCACAAAAACCCTTGTGGGTGAAATTTGGGTCGCGGAGGGCACCGACTGTGCACTGCAGTTTCTGGCACACTTTAGGCGTCCAAAGTTCAAAAATGCAACCTTCACCGCTCACAATGCTAAGGGTTTTGACAGCTATCTCATTATCAATGCCATGATAGAGCAGGGATTAAAACCCTCTTTGATAATGCAGGGAAGTAAAGTGATCTATTTTACTGACCAGGATTTCGGACAAAAGTACATAGACTCATTGTCTTATCTCTCGATGCGCTTAGCAGCAATGCCTAAAGCTTTGGGATTTGAAGATAAAATCAAGGGGTACTTTCCCCACGGTTTCAGCTCTAAGGCCAATTTGAAATATATAGGCCCTTATCCTTCAGCCCACTACTATGGGATTGAATGAATGAGAACTGATGAAAGAAGTGACTTTTTCACTTGGTATGAGACGGTATGCACTGGCACTTTTGATTTTCGAAAGCAGGCATTGATTTACTGTAAAAACGATGTGGACATTCTTGCCCAGGGGGCCACTTTATTTCGAAAAGGGTTCCTAACAGAGACTGGAGTAGATCATTTTAGCCGCACGACCATAGCTTTTGCGTGTATGAAAGTTTTTACCACCAACTTTCTACCGCCAAAAACCCTGGCAATACCCCCGCCCGACGACTATCGCCGGAAAAACAAGACGTACTCAGATGCAGGTGTCCAATGGTTGGAGTGGCGAGCTCAAACAGAAGATGTATTTATTCAACATGCGTTGAACGAAGGAGAAAAACGAGTGGGGCGTTTTGTCGTGGACGGTTTTGCCGAAGTAGCAGGGACCAAGATTGTTTGGGAATTTCTTGGCTGTCTATCACGGCTGTCCATCTTGTTACAAGGGACAAAGAGAAAAACACCTTGACAGGTGATACATTTGAGCGGCTCAATGCTGCTAGTGAGGAAAAGCTGCATCAGCTATAGTCTGTTCACAGGGCCAAAGTGATTGTCATGCGTGAACATACCTGGGTTGAGATGAAAAAAACCAACCAAGATTTACAGGCTTTCCTCAGGGAGTACAACGCACCTGAACCATTGACCCCCGCAATTCTCTTTACGGAGGAAGGACTTGTGCTGTAAAGTTGAGGCACACGTCAGCTGCAGATGAATTGGTTCATTATTGTGATTTCACATCCTTGTATCCATATGTTAACTGCACAGGCTTATACCCACTTGGACACCCCCAGATCATATTCCGAGATTTCAAAGACCCTCGCAGTTATTTTGGGTTAATCAGAGCTACAGTGGACCCGCCCCAAGGACTTTACTTTCCTGTCCTGCCCTACCGAACTGCAACGGGTAAGCTAGTGTTCACGCTATGCCGTACAGTCGCAGAGCTTAACAACCAACAGGGCCCCTGCATGCATAGGAAGGAGGAAAGAGCATTAACAGGCGTTTGGGTGACCACAGAATTCACCAAAGCCCTGGACCTGGGGTACAAGATGACTCGGATCACAGAGGTGGGGCATTTTGAGAAGAAAAGTGACAGCATTTTTGTAGACTATATACACACATTTTTGAAGGGTAAACAAGAAGCATCAGGTTACCCCTCAGAGGCCACAGATGATGAGAGCAGACAAAAGTATGTGGCAGACTATCACGCTAAGCAGGGTATCTTGCTGGATGCAGATAAAATAAAAATAAAATCCAGCCAAAAGACAAGTGGCAAAACTATGTCTCAACAGTTTCTGGGGTACATTTGCCCAGAGAAACAACCTGACTCAGACTAAGATTGTGACCAAAACGAAGAATTTCTTCACCTCTTGTTTTCAGCTAAACATAAGGTTAAGTATTTCTCATTCCTCAACGACAGAACGGCTCTTGTTCAGTAGTGCTACGGTGAAAAATGCTACTCTCCTCCCAACAAGGTAGATAACATATTCATTGCCGCATTTACCACTGCATATGCCAGGCTGAAACTGTACAGTGAATTGGAGAAATTACAACACAGAGTCTTCTACTTTGACACAGATAGCATAATCTATGTGACAAGACAGGGTGAAACTCCACTCCCCATGGGGGTTTATCTAGGTTATCTGACAGATGAGTTGGGGGGCGATACGATTGAAGAATTTGTTTCGGCAGGCCCTAAAAGTTATGCTTATCAAACCAAAAATCAAAAAAAGGTTGTGATGCGTGTGAAAGGCATCACAAAAACGCACGAATGTTGCGAACGAGTGAACTTTGACAGTCTGACAGATCTGGTAGAGGGTTACGTCCAAAACTCTGAGAGGGGGAGGGTAATTGTGACTCCGCAACACAATATTGTACGTAATAAGAAGGGTTTCGTTTTGAGAAATGTGTCATTCATCAAAAAGTTCCGAGTTGTGTTTGATAAGAGACGTCTGCTAGACGGAGGAATACTTTGCCTTTTGGGTATTGAGAAATAATAAGAAGAGACAAAATGTTTTCGTCAAATTGATTTTGAGCCCAGACTACGAGTTCCTTTTTCCTGTTTAGTAGTGGGCCCCAGTGGGTGTGGTAAAACTTTTTTTGTCAAGAATGTATTGCAAAATTGTATTCATGTAATGGATGTACAGCCTCAGAATATTGTATGGATTTACACTTCTTTCCAGCCCATGTATGCCGAACTGCAGGAAAAGAATAAAAATATAAAGTTCATCAAAGATTTGCCTGAATAATTTCAGGACGAAATCCTATTTCCTCCTACCCAGAGTAATTTTATTATATTGGACGATGTTATATTTCAGGCCTCGGAGCATCCTGAAGTAGTCAGACTTTTCACCCAATACCGTCATCATAGAAATATGAGCGTTATGATGCTTACTCAAAATGTTTTTCATCAAGGGAAAAACAGTCGTACCATTAGTTTGAATACTAATTACATGGTTTTGTTTAAAAACCCCAGAGACAGATTACAGATGAACATACTTGCTCATCAAATACACCTGGGTAATAAATCATTTTTCCTACAAAGTTTTGAGGACGCTACCAACGAACCTCATGGCTATTTAATTGTAGACATGACCCCCAGCTGTCCAGACATCTACAGACTTAAGTCAGGGGCACTACCTAATCAGTGGCCAGTTGTTTATGTACCAAAAACGAAAACTTGACAAACAGTATGTCAGCCCGTTTAAAAAGAAACATGCCTCTGCTGAAGGCCTTGTGTAAAGCCAAGCCGTCGAAGCGCAAGGATATTCTCAAGAACTGCTCCCCGGATTTTCTTCAATCACTCTGTGAGCTGTCTTTAAATCTTTTAAAAGGTAACATCCCCCTGTCTGGCGTTCAGTATAAGAAGCTCAAAAAGAATAAGACATTTTTCAAACTCTTGGCCAATAAAAAGACCAACTTAAAAACTAAATTCAAGGCCTTAAGAAAGCAATCTGGAGGTTTTCTTTTGCCTCTGCTCGGTGCTATTATCCCCATTTTAGGGCAGCTTTTAGGAGGACTCGCTCGATCATGAGTCAAAAGATGTTTTTGTTATCACCTCATCAGTTTAATTAGCTCAATCAGACGGGTGTAACTAACCCCCATAGTATGGAATCAATGAGACGCACTGCCGAAGATGTTCTGGATGAAAAAATGAGAGCAGTGCTAAACGAAACAGGATTACCCCCTTATGAAAAAAATAAAAAAATACAACACCTTGCTACAGAGATATCTCGCCTTACTCAAACAAGACGGGGAGGAGGAACGACATATTACTTTAACTCTACCTGAAGACACGGGTTTGGTAAAAGGAGAAGAAAAGGATGGCACGTCCGATGATAAAATAAAGAACGAGGTACTTCATAATCTCCCTACGCGCAGCCGTAAGAATGCCGAGTACATTATGAGTAAATGAATCATGAGTACAGCTGGATGGACACCAGCGGGGGAATTTGTAGAAAAGGGGATAGTTGTAAAAGGTTCACACATGTTAGATTTATTAAAACATTTATCCTGTTCGTATAAAACAAATGCCTGGGAGCCTAAAGGCTGGCGGGGTTTTTTAAATAGTCTGAATGAGCTCAACATTCCTTTAACAGCCTTTCAAAACCTGCACGCTCGTGAACAATATCGTATAATCAAAGAGGGCGAACCATATGGAGAAAATATGCTCAGAAAAAGAAGAGGAAATAATAAGTCATCTCCTCCGACCCTCAGCTGGGAGGTGGCAGGAACCCCAGGCCCCTCAAAAGAACCTTTGAATGCCCCGCTTAAGAAGAAAAGGATAAGGAAAGACAGAATATTAAGTCCTAGCTGGTTACAAATTACCCCCTAAAGTTGTATTATATTTTATTCTCCTAATAAAGACAGAGTCATCTGAATTAATTTTGTCTTCAGACCTTTTTTATTTTCTACATTTTATAACAATCTTTAAACATTTGTAGAGAACAAACACTGTGGTTAAAATGAGTGTCTTTATGGCGTCTCTCACACCGTTGGTATTTTTTCACAAAATTAGTAACAGCAGCATCGTTTTTTATCACATCATCTCGATTTAGAGATAACACATTTTCGTAAGACAACCCCAACGCTCTTTTGCATAGATAAAAAATGCAATGTTGACCACAGGCTGTAGACATGACATTCTGAAGTTGCCGATTATGGTATAAAATAGTTTTACATTGTTTTTCTAGAAAATGTAAGATGCTTTTTGGGTAATGATCAAAATCGGGGGGGAATCCGAAAGAATCAAAAAAAGTTCCAACCCCTCCCTCTTTCTCCAAAGTCACTGCTAGCCAGTGTTCTCAGGGCATGTGGGATGGGTGGGTGTTTACAATCATGTATACAGGATATCTAAATAATTGTTTTACTCGGGGGAGCTGGTCTGAGGCCCATACCCCCCTAAAAGAGTCCCCCACCATATGATGCAGGAGACTGTCCAATTGATGATTATTCATGTTGTAGTCTTCTTAGTAATAATCTACCAACACTTGACGTTTTGAATTAATCTCCAGAATCGAATCAAAACAAGAATATACGATTAAAGTGGTAGTCTGTGCCAGCGGTACTCTGAATCTCATTTCCAGTCTTAAACTACCGCTTGTAATGGGAGACAGGGCTTCAGCGTCTTCCGCCGCAGTTAAATTAAACACAAATAATGAGTATCCTTGTTCGAAATCATCTCTGTCAATACTCAGAGGTAAGTCTTTCATGTGTCTCCCTGTAGCAGTGAACATGTTGTAAAACTCTCTGACTGACGACCCCCGGTTAAATTGAGGCTGAAATGCTTTGGCCGGTACCTGCCTACCATCTTGACACAGAGCCATGTATTCCATATCATTATGAAGAAAATTAAAAGGTGAAAGCGTTCTCCTTCCAGTGAAGGCTTCGTGATTTACCATACCCAAAACTAAGTATTTAGGCATATTACCAAAAAAGGGATTTTCTTGTTTGCATATTCTGGAATTCACGGGGATACTATAGGTTTTGATATTCACCCTTGATAAGGGGTAGAGGGCGTTACCTCTCATCAGAGCCGCGGCGTGCCCCAACCGCACAGCAGGGGAGATGGTGGCTTTCTTGATAAAAAGTGAAGCCCCCAGTATTTTTAGACGGTATGTAGAATCATTAGCACACATGAGAGTAAAGGCATCGCTAGATCTGGTGAGTTTGATTCTGAAATCTACAGAGTTCAGGAGAAGCCTCTCGCTGAAAAAAATATCTGTGTGTAAAGCCCCCATCAAATGAAGCTCTCGAGATTCTACTGTGAATGTAGATCTCTTTACCAAACCCTTGTTTGGTCCATTGGCGATCACTACAGAGTCCATAGCTCCCGCGGTGTCTTTATAAAATAACCCGGCAGTGAACTGAGTTTTTAAAGTAGAATCAGAGTAATTCAATAGCGTTTCAATCATAGCTATGTAAGGATGAGTCGAACTGGATTGAGAAATTAGCCTGTCCCCTAGAATAACGTCGCATTGACTAAAAATGGTATTCAGAGGATAATTAACCAGGGCCACGGGGGCATCAGCTGCCAGATAAGTCCCATCGGCGTTGGTTATTTTGATCCTGAGATGTATCAATGTGTCATTCATATCTAGGTATTTATCCCCGTCCCCGGGAATAAAAAATTAAATCGGTCCGTCCTCCGTAATGGCAGACAACGGAAGGACCTCTGTGTAGTGTTTTTCGTCAATAGAAAGTTGTGTCATGGGGGCAGAAAATAAATCCAGCTCTGCCATGCTGCATTCAGCAGATTTGTGATGTAAAAGAGCCATATTTAACACTCTAAAATATATCTCCCCCAAATACGTTCCTTCTCCGAGGGTGTTTTTTCCCTAATGATTTTCTTTTGACTGAGTGCTTTCCTTTTTTAACACCCCTCGGAACCCTTTTGCCTGGAGGTCTCTTCCGGGGCCTTCTGGCCAAAACCATCAGACCACCTGCTCCTTCTTGAGATCCGGGGTCTGACTGGCGGCCAAATGTATGTACAGCCTTACTGATAACATCTGATGCAATATTTTTGGCCGCCGATTTCAGATGAGGTTTAGCTATGGCGAACCCTTTTCTCACCAGGGGTGCTACAAAACGAAATAATCTCGAAAATATAGAGCCAATGCCTCGCCCGTACATCACCGGGGCTCTATAAAAACCCGGCAGGGATCCCCCCGCTTGATTTTCATAATAACTCACAAAACGCTGGGGGTCGTGATCAATCATCGTTTTGTAAAAGATTGCCCTGCTTTTGAGGGTCGGAAATGAAGTTTCACTACACTCTTTCCGTAGGTGAATTTTACTGGTTTGTTCTGATCGTTTTTTATCTCTATCTGTATATTCTCGATTTGCGTTTTGGTTACCGGTAAGTAATACGCAGGATTAAAATACTGAGTTACGGTATCGCCGAATGATCCTCTTATATCGACGGTTCTCAATAGAGGAGCAAAAGCATCGCTAACCCTCTGATGACTGACCACATTGGTATAACAGTACAGATGTGTTGAGCCAGCATTTATATCCGCGGGGTAGGCTGCTGATTTATCATCAAATTTGAGCCATTGGTCTGGTTGTATTCCAAGCATATAAGCGACGGGTTTTGGAAAGCGGAAACGATATTGGGCCCCTCCTAGAAATTCGATTTTCCTGTGAATCGGACTATAGTATAAACTGACATCAGAGTCAATTTTTTTGAAGCAGGACTCAAGTTCCTCCATGAGCTGAGCTATGCTACTATAGTAACCAGCTCTAAACATATGAAGCTTTAACTTGCTAGTCGGGGATATGTCGGGGAGTTTTGGTTTCTTTATCCACTCAAACCATGCTACTTCCGAAGGTAAGTTATACCAGGTGTGTGGGTATGACATTTCTGTCAGGGCAACCTGCCACGAACCATCCAAGTGTAAAGGTTGTGCCAGGTTCACCTGATAACTAGAGCTTGTATTGTTTTGAAATACATCAAGGCTGGCATTAGACGGCAGCGTAATGTAGAACCCTTCATTTATCTCCATGGCTGTAATGAAGGACTGAGCGTTGATTCTGTTTGCTTTTATACATCTTTGATTTCGTCTGCATCAACCCAGCTGTTGAATTTTTTCAGGCCAATTATGCCAAGATACAAACATTTGTTTTTTCCCTCTCACCACACGCCTTTTTAGAATTTTCTCGACTTGAAAAGCCTTGTCATTGGCTATCTTCACTTTTTGTAACTCTTTCTCATAAAAGTCCCCTTGATCTCTTCTCCATCATAATCTTTGAGCTTGTAAACAGGTGGTTGCCGAGGTAAGCCTTCAGACAGCGTAAATAGTTCGTCAGTATAACTCTGCTCATATTTTTTATCAAATACCCCTCTCAATTTGGATATCCTTACAAGTTCGCCCTCCTTAAAGTTCATCTTGGCAGCAGCTTTTTTACGTTGGCTAGAGGGGTATACAGGTTCCGAAACACTTGAGCCGCATTTTACTTTGTCACCTGCATTGGCGTCATTTTAATACTTCGGTGATAACTATTATTGTAACTTTCAATTAGTTCAGGTAAGACGTCTATATATCTATGAGTGTTTTTAGCTGTAAAATACCTCCACATTTTAGTTTTCAGCGTACGGTTAAATCTCTCTACCACACATGCCTTCATGTCACTGGCTGTTGCATAATGTGCAATACCTCTTTTCTTCAACAAGTTTTGAAAAACTTTATTAAAGAACTCTTTCCCTGCGTCTGTTTGTATCTTTTTAGGAATCTCACTGTGTGTTAAAATTGTATCAAAGGCCTTGGTAACCTCAATACCCGACTTCTTTTTTAATGCTTGAGCATAGGCTTTTTTCGAAAATACATCTACGACTGTTAACAAATAATTAAAAACATCATTATATTCGGACAGCGACTGCATATCGCAGAGATCTGCTTGAAATTGTTGTAGCGGTCTGAGTACAAAAACTCTGTTTCTTACAAAATGCACCCGAGCCGGCTTATGCAAAGTATAAGCATCCTGCTCAGATAAATATTCTCTGACTTTCTCTACATTTACTTGTTTACCCATTTCATTGTGTACATAGTTCTATGGAGTTTATCCACACCTCCTAAACTCCCTGGATTAGATGGAGTGTAATACACCCTATGCATAACACGTTTCTCAGACATGTTTCCTGTTACTTGGTAAGCTGAATTGTCTGTCTTTTTTAATTTTAGTTTTGAGCATATCTCTATATGGCCATAGCCTGGCCATAGCCTCAGGAGGCTCATTTATACAGAGATTAACATCAGAGGCTTTCATCAATGTGAAATTACACATCACATCAAAGGGCAAACATCAAAGGCTAATTAGATTAGACAACAAAGGGCTCTGAGGGGCAGGGGTCAAAGAGACTATCTTATTCAATACATCAAATAACTAGACAACAAAGGGACTGCCTGGGGCATTTCAATCATATCTGATTGCAATCTAATTACTCCACTCTCGGGGCAAGGGTCAAATACCTTAACTATCTTAATCAATACATCAAAAGACCTATACAACAAAGGGGGTGCCTGGGGGATTTTAAACATATCTGATTGCAGTCGAATAACTCCACTCTCAGGGTCAGGGGTCAAATACCTTAACTATCTTAATCAATACATCAAAGAACTACGCCGGGGGGCCTTTCACGCCAATCTGATAACACACACATCAAAGAATGGGAGGCGGGACATGGGAGGCGGGACTTAGCTCATTCGCCAATGGGAGACGGACGTAGCTCATTTGCATAATTGGGGGCGTGTCCACATGTCACTTTTTCATGCATACTAATTTGACGAAAGGTACATGATTACTACTACTAAGTTGTTATTCTTTTAGTGATTACTGATTGTCTTATTTTAAATCTGGAAAGCACTTTGTTCGACTGAGGTTGTTTTAAATGTGTTATATAAATAAACTTGACTTTAATCAGATTTCAGACTTTCACAAAACAGTTCTGACATATTTCTACATTTCTTCATTCCAGAATGAATTTTCCTCACGTTTGACTGAATGTCTATTGATCTACTCATATTTATAGACATGACAATATAGGATAAGTCAGCAAATAAAAATAACAAAAAGTTAAAACCTCCAATAATTTCACAAAATCTCAGAGGTGATCGTTTTCAATTAGCCAGCAGTCCAGTAACTACGTTCAGAACAATGAAGAGCAACCAACTCTGACGTCAGAGAAAAGAGAAGCACTGAGTTCATGTGTTTACTTATTTACTCGTGGTTCTTAGTCCGGGCAGAAAAGCAGCACCGGCGAGGCAGAGGGAGAAATGGCACCTTTGGGAGATTGTGTTGGGTTGGTGGTACGAGGGCTTAAGGCATGAGTCGTGTCTCATCACAGCTAGACTTGACTGAACTCCATTTCAGTCGGTCAAATCACGTTTTAAATGTTTATTAACAGCAGCTTATAGTTTCCGTTTGGATCCAGCCTCACATTGAGCCATTCCCCCTGAGCTCCAAGGCTTTCCCGTGAATATATTATCTAGTGAGACTGCTATGTGTCGGCCTGGGTCCGGCCCCAACGAGCCAACTACCCCCTAAGCACCTTGACCTCGAGGGGAAGAAACTATCCCATAAGACCTCTGTGTCGGCCTGGGTCCGGCCACAACGAGCCAACTACCCCCTAAGCACCTTGACCTCGAGGGGAAGAAACTATCCCATAAGACCTCTATGTGTGGGCCTGGGTCCGGCCCCAACGAGCCAACTACCCCCTAAGCACCTTGACCTCGAGGGGAAGAAACTATCCCATAAGACCTCTATGTGTCGGCCTGGGTCCGGCCACAACGAGCCAACTACCCCCTAAGCACCTTGACCTCGAGGGGAAGAAACTATCCCATAAGACCTCTATGTGTCGGCCTGGGTCCGGCCACAACGAGCCAACTACCCCCTAAGCACCTTGACCTCGAGGGGAAGAAACTATCCCATAAGACCTCTATGTGTCGGCCTGGGTCCGGCCACAACGAGCCAACTACCCCCTAAGCACCTTGACCTCGAGGGGAAGAAACTATCCCATAAGACCTCTATGTGTCGGCCTGGGTCCGGCCCCAACGAGCCAACTACCTCCTAAGCACCTTGACCTCGAGGGGAACAAACTATCCCAAAAGACCTCTATGTGTGGGCCTGGGTCCGGCCACAACGAGCCCACGTTCAAGCAAAGATGGGTTGATAATCCAGCCCAGTAACCACCTGATAAGCCATAATAGCAGGGACGTGCACAGGTACGGCTATTGTTGCCCGGGCAACGACCCGTTTTCCCTTTTTGGCTGACCCGCCCCTTTTTCTTTCTTTCTGTTGTTGTCGAATCAACGTGAAAAGCCCACAATTAGTATTGTAGTGTCTCGCTGCGGGAAACACACCAGCTTCATTCTTCTTCTACTACTTCTTTTACTTCTTCTTCTCTTTCTTCTTACATATAACTGCCCGCGAAATTTTTAATGAAGAACTCGTTTCAGTGTGAACTCATTCCACAGTATGACCACACAAGTGTTTTAAACCAGGTAGGCCTACGTTTCTATTATTTATGTTCAATATCACTAAGTTAATTTAGTTAATGTAATAATCGTTCTGGTCTTATTTATTTTTTTCGTGGGGGGGGGGGGCTTTTTTCCAGTTTAGTAGCCCCTCCAAATGTCTCTGCACGTCCCTGCATAATAGTACAGCTTTAAATATGTGTTCATACATGAAGGAGTGCAAGGGGAATAGTGGTGGGGGGGTATGACCTCCTTTTTGAAGATGGAGGGTGTGAATACAGAGAGAAGGTTCAGGAGCAACTCTGCTGCTTAGTCTCCGCAACAGTTCCCGTAAATACGCAAACATGTATTTTCAAATGTATAATTCTCTAGACTACACACACTGAATTCTTCCATTGATAAGGGCCTTCTCTCTTTTGACATCTGGATTGTCTGTGGTACAGGTTTTCATGTTGGGCTGTATCAATCCAATGAAATAGATTGTCTAGATGTGCCTCCTGTATTCAGAATCAGGCTGACTGCCAGGGAGGTTCACATATGAAATGAGCTTTGCTGGATGAAGGTGGAAAGAGAAACACAGGAAGAGGAATGAAGTAGAATCAGAGCCAATTTAGAACTTTATAAAAACTAAGAAAATAATGAATAGAAACTTTCTGCACTGATTTAGCGTGAATGCAATAACCTCCACTCTCCAGGAGTTACAGACTTTATGCTATACACATGAATGCTGACCCTTCTGACGCTTGCCCTTATGTGAGAATGCTGTTCATTGACTCAAGTAAACCACTAAATATTCAACTAAACTTGAGAGTCCTTGTCCGAGTTACTCTGGATACACATTGTCTTTCTCTTCAGTAGAAACTGATATCCATTTCCTATAAAAGATCTCTTGGTTAATGCTCACAATCATCACATTTCATTTACCTCACCTTTTATAAACACTACAATGAGACGCTTCACTCTCCTGTTTCAAAAACACAAGTTTGCAATGAAATCATTTTTTTTATTCTTTTTCAATGCTGCATGGTTTCCAGAAATACTCCAACTGTGTAATCCTAATTTGGATTCAGAAGGAAATGCTAGGTCTTTTTCAGGTGTCTAACAGCTTCAGCTCCAGCTCACCTCCACAGGGAAATGGTCACTGATCTTCTTTGCCTGAGAGAAACAGAGAAAACATTTTAGAAACTCAATTTCAATTTGTTGTTCTTCCAACTTGGCATACAGAACAAAGTCTCAGTTAAACCTCTAACAGGTGGTGTCTTCGCACAAGATGTTTTTTTAGACCATCAAAAAACTCAATAGTTCATAAAAATGAAAAAATCACAAGCATTACTTAATCTAGTAATCAAGTAATCTAGTTCCTGACTGTAGTGACTACTCCGGTCAACTCTCGCATCTCTGTACGCCTAATAACTTAATCTGTTATCAGCTCAATAGAACGACTCGCTCATCCACCGTGACATTAGACGTCAGAGCAAAGGAAACGTCTTGAAATTGGTCTTTCGTGTTAGTTACATTATCTATGGCTCACATGGAATGATCATTAATATAATAATTCGGATACTAATACTAATTCCGATTCAGACCGAAGGTTTGCGTTTTTTTGTGTGGGGGGGTTCTGGCAGATCATCTGCCCCTGGACTTCAATGGCATCCACTTAAACAGAGACAGTGGCAGAACTTCAGTGTTAGTATTATTAGATCTCAGTGCTGCGTTTGACACTGTTGACCACAACATATTACTAGACCGACTAGAAAACTGGGTGGGACTTTCGGAAACAGTTCTAAATTGGTTTGAATCCTACTTAAAGGACATAAACAGCTTTGTTTCTATAGGTAAATACACATCTGAGTTGGCAAATATGACATGTGGGGAACCTCAAGGCTCCATCTTGGGGCCTCTTCTCTTTAACATCTACATGCTACCATTGGCTCAGATAATGAAAAACAACAAAATAAGTTACCATAGCTATGCGGATGACACACAAATGTACGTAACAATTTCACCAGGAGACTATGCTCCAATTCAAACACTGAGTACGTGCATTGAACAAATCAATGACTGGATGTGTCCGAACTTTCTTCAATTAAACAAAGACAAAACTGAGGTAATGGTTTTTGGAGCCAAGGCAGAACGTATAAAAGTTAGCGCTGAGCTTCAGTCTGCAATGTTCAAAACAACAGATAAAGCCAGAAATCTAGGTGTAGTCATGGACTCTGACCTGAGTTTCAACAGTCACATTAAAACAGTTACTAAATCAGCCTACTATCACCTAAAGAACATATATAGGATTAAAAGACTAATGTCACAGCAGGATCTGGAGAAACTTGTCCATGCCTTTATCTTCAGTAGACTGGACTACTGCAATGGTGTCTTCACAGGTCTCACTAAAAAATATATTAGGAAGCTGCAGCTGATTCAGCAACACGTTCTCACTCCCAACCCGTCACATGTTGACGGATGGTCAGGGCCCCTCCCCGTCACTCTATTACGGACAGGGTACCCCTTGGAAGTCAGTTTTCAACGTGCAGGGCGTCCCATAGACCTTCATAGACCTCCCATAGCGTTGATAATAGACGCCATGAGAACGCTCCTCGACGGTCGGTTGTTATTGTCAATATTAATATAATAATTATCTATTTTTTAATAGTCGCACTCGATTTCGCCGATTTTCTTGTTGCCCCAGCTCGTTGACACCTCTTTTAGCAGAAACAAAGGCTACATTAATGTATTAAATCAATGTTATATGTATTATACTCTTATAAGATGTATGTAGATAGTATAAGAAATGTGCAGAATACGACAGTTTAATGGTAGAGGTATACACATATTGATAGATGTCTTGTAATGCACTGTTGGGAAACCTGCGACCCAAGTTTTTCATCTCCGGCCTTGTCAGGTATTGAACAATCAATCAATAAAGAACACAGAATTATTCAATATAAAACACACAATTTGTGTGATTATACTAAATGATTTACAAATAAACACCACAGCATATTTACAACTGTTACACATGCTGATGTAACGCAAATGTTCCAACTTGGGATCAATAAATTATATCTTATCTTAAGATGATCGATGGCTACTGCCATATTTGCAAAATGTGCCTCTGAACCTTGACAAGTGCATGTTTCAGGCTCATCAATGAACAACAGGAGGGGTCACAGACATAAGACCAGCTGTTAAATAAAGCTCTTCTGACCTTAGCTGGCATGTGGGTATATATATATTAATGCTGCCCATAATGGGCACAAGCAATTTTCACCCATTTATTAATTATATGTTTTACATTTGAGTGTTTCGTATCCCCTAAACCTCCAGGGATGTACACAGTTTAATACTGGCAACTTGTTATGATGGGAAATACGAAAACGTCTTTTAAAATTACAACTCCCAGTAGAGACGTGCCATAGATAGAGAACATGTTGCGAAACACACAATAGAGAACCGCAGTGACGCGTCCTAAAACCCGGAAGTAAGTTAGCATTTTTACCACTTCCGGTTCCTTCGATAAAAAGCAATCTCTCCGTAGGATTTTGGAAAATATCTGTAAATAAGGTCTGTGGTTGAGACACGTTGAAGAGACGGATCACGTTTTGTTCTACATTAAATCATCAGCAGTGACCCCACTGGTGATTTCTGAAGAGTTGGCGTGTCTGAGAAACGATGGTTGTTACCAAGCGGCTGAATAGGACTACAGAAGTCGTGGAGGCCGTTGTACGTCATTACGCCGAACACGTGAACACTCCTCTGAGTTAGTTTCTGTTCTGCTTGAAAGCAAGTCCCTGCCTCCTGCAAAGTGTTCAGACAGACGCTTCAACTCGCTCCATCTAGAATCTGTGTGTTTGAATCTGGATCTGAAGTCGGCGTTACGTTGAAGTCGTGCTGCTGGACTCGGCTGTAGTTCCTTTATAGCATAACGTTAGCATTTAGCTTCTGGACGTTAGATTTATGATTAGAAAATTATAAAAGTAGACATGTGGAGATTATCCGGCTGAACAAAACGTGATCCGTCTTTTCAATGTGTTTTAACCACAGACCTGATTTCCAGCTATTTTCCAAAACCCTATGGAGAGATTGCATTGCGTTTTTTACGAAGGAACTGGAAGGACTTTACTTCCGGGTTTTAGGACGCATCACTGCGGTTCTCTATAGCCAGCATGTGTAGTTCTGGGGACGGGGTTGTGGAGGGGGGGACGGGGTGGACCCGTTCAAATCCAGTTTTGGACAGTCTGCCGTGGTTCCATCCCATTTCAAAGTGCTGTTCGACGCTCGGCGTAACCCTCGGAGCACTGCCACTCAAACATCCAATCACAGAGCTTGAGGACTATCACAGGGTTTGTCAAGCGAAGCGGAGAGAATACTTACTTCCGGGTGTACAATTCTCTAAAGCAGCTACTATGAGCTGCTCCGACCCTCGGTCCTGACGGACTCCAACTTGTGTTTATTAATCAAACAAATAAATAAACACAAGGATAATGATGTGTTATTGTTGAGTAAATAACAGTGTATGGTTTAGAAAATAATACAAAATTAGAAGGAAAAACGATGAAACAATACAGATTTCAGTTTTCTGAGCCCCTACTCTCCCCATAACTGACGGCAACAAAAGTCCTACATTATTCAATTAAAATAAAGTAGTAAAAACAATAAGTGTGGCTTGATATTGAGTTAGAAAGGAAAAAGAAAGAAAAAGGTTGATAAACGCTGTGAGAATGGATCTGCGGAGAGCATTTCGCCGCGATCTCAACTCGTCTATTACCAACGCTCAGGGAGCTCTATGCAAGTCAATGGGACTCCCTGCCCGTTGAAAAGTGACTCTCAAGGGGTACCCTGTCCGTAATAGTGTGATGGGGTGGGGCCCTGACCGTCCGTCAACATGTGACGGGTTGGGAGTGAGAACGTGTTGGATTCAGAACGCTGCTGCTCGAGTCCTCACTGACACTAAGAAAGTGGATCACATCACTCCTGTTCTGAAGTCTTTACACTGGCTTCCTGTGTGTCAAAGAATAGATTTCAAAATACTGCTGCTGGTTTATAAAGCACTGAATGGTTTAGGCCCAAAATACATTTCTGACCTCCTGCTAAAGTATGAACCATCCAGATCTCTCAGGTCTTCAGGGACTGGTCAGCTTTCTGTCCCCAGAGTCAGAACTAAACATGCAGCGTTCAGTTATTATGCTCCAAACATCTGGAACAAACTCCCAGAAACCTGCAGGTCCGCTGCAACTCTGACTACTTTCAAATCCAGCAAGAAGACTTTTCTTTTTGTCGCTGCTTTTAATTGAACTATTCATATCTTAGACTGCACTGTAACTTTTATCACTGTAACTTTTATCCATGTATTTTTTCTTTTAATGTTTCTTTTATTTGCTATTCTTTTTAATGACTGATTTTAAATGCCATTTTCTTAATGTCTTTTGTTTTTTCTAAAGCACTTTGAATTGCCTTGTGTTGAAAAGTGCTATATAAATAAACTTGCCTTGCTTTGCCTTCGACGTTTTCTTGCGTTTTCACTGATCTTCTCCGCCTGAGAGAAACAGGGAAAACATTTTAGAAACTCAATTTCAAATAGTTGTTCTTCCAACTTGGCATACAGAACAAAGTCTCAGTTAAACATCTAACAGGTGGTTTCATCTCACAAGATGTGTTTTTAGACCGTCAACTCAATAGTTCATAAAAAAAATGAAAAGATCACAAGCATTACTTAATCAAGTAATCAAGTAATCTAGTTCCTGGCTGTCGTGACTACTCCTGTCAACTCTCGCATCTCTGCACGCCTAATAACTTCATCTGTTATCATCTCAATAGAAGGACTCGCTCATCCACCGTGACATCAGACGTCAGAGCAAAGGAAACGTCTTGGAATTGCTGTTTTGTGTTGGTTAGATGATCTATGGCTCACATGGAATGATCATTAAGGTCTGATGCTATTTCAAAATGTCAAATATTTCCATTGATCAAATGCTGATCTTCACTGAAATAATATGCAGTCATGCTTTACTTTAGTTCGGTACACTTAGGGTGAATTACTTTAGTTAAAGGTAGGGTAGGTAAGGAACCAGCTCGAGTGCGCTAGAACTTGAAAGTACGCAGCCGAAAAAAATCTGCCACTTCCTTCAGACTTCCTCACAGAGCCCCTCCTCCAACACACGAACGCGCACATGACCAATGAGGGCACGAGATAAGTGTGTGCCCCGATGGAAGGCTGACAGGCAGGTAGGCCATCCAGTTACTTTAGCAGGGCCGAAGCAGATGATTGGTCGTGCTTTTTACAGCGCCACGGCTTCCACAGGTGATGTTTTTTTATGGATTTATTGTCAAAGCATTTCATGTATTCATCGCTATCGGGATGTTAAGAGCATTCATGGAATGTAACAAGTGTTTCTGAAGTGAAGTACCTACCCCACCTGTAAATGAGTGAGATTCTAAATATGGCTCACATGGAGTGATTTGAGGTGTCTGATAATAATTGATTTATAATTTGAATTCATAAAATACAAATATGTTTATTGATTGATGGTTAAATGAGTAAATGCTTCACATGTACTGACTTCTGAACATGCCATTTACATGTGTGTTGTTTCAATGGAATGCGTCACTCAACAAGATGCGCAGGCGAGGAGGATGTCGTGAGACAGCGTCACGCACATTTGAAGATCGAGATGAAAACACTTTCGCCACGAATTTGTGTCTTTCCGCGTCTTTGAATTGACTCTAAATGTAATCGTGACGCGGTCCAGTGTGAACGTACCTCCTTCAGATGATATGCCTTCTTGAAGTTAAAGACCTTAGCGCTGCCTTCCACCACTCCCTTTTTCATTTCAGTGGTGACGACAATCCTGCAGAAACAGGAAGAGAGGCGGGATTAAGAGTGTGTGTGTGTGCATGCAAGTGTCTTCATGATTATCTGTGTGTGTTCACCTGTCGTGAACCTGTACAGACTCCACCATTGTAGTTTTAACGTCGTCTTGATCAGCCAGTGGAAGTTCTTGTTGGTGAAGAGGTGGATTTTATTCCAGTCGTTTTTGTTATAGTCTTTGTTGAATTTGACATAATTGCTGCCTGCGTTGAAGTCTCCGAGCACCATGATGTTCTGCAGGCAGAGGGAAACGGCTCAAACTAATTATTTTAGAACTGGATCAGAATAATGTCATGGTAATGGAGAATCTGAAAAACACAAATGTAAACGCCCCCTATCTAAACGTTGCTCTCTGTCGTCCACTCATTTTACACAGAAGCGGCTGAACTCCCGCTACCTGAACAAACTGCTGAGTCATGATGGAGATCTAAGTTCATATTCAGAGATATTACGTTTTATTTGACAATTCTTTTTGAAAGATCTCTTCTTTTGTTTTGATCACATCGGCAGATATGGGCCTCCATAGAATATATTTATATATATATATATAGTAATATGTTTGTAACACAGTTTAGCTAAATAATTAAGTTTGTGTGTGTGTTTTTTTACGGTTGTATTGCATGTCTTGTACGGGGTATTACACTGTTATTCAATCTTTGTTTGGCAGCAGCCACCACGTGAACAAGGGCATCAATTTCTTTTACAGCGTGGTCCGGTTTGGTGTGAATGGGGATCAGAACAAAGTCCTTACCTGGAGACCAGGAGAGAGAGAGGAGTGAATGAAGAGAGACAACGACAACAGAAGAAATACCGCTAAAGTAAGTAAATGAACTCCATCACATTCAACCACTAATACAAAAGCAGGTATTTTAAATGTGGCACTGACTCAGGTAAATGTGGCAGAAGATATTAGATCGACTGAATGCTAGAGTTGATTAAAGTGGTGTTGGTGACGGACAGACCTCAGGATCTCCTCTCACACAGTCTGGTGCTCAGTTCTCTAGAATAGTTGAGATAATCTACATTTCCAGTGAAAGAACAGTCTCTCCTCTCATACCGGTCTCTGTGGAGGAAAACTGGACGACGAAGGGCGGTCTGTCGAAGACGCCTCTCTTGCCCTCATCGTATTGGAACCAATCTTTCACGGTCACCTTGTTATGCCTGCAGAGGAAAGATGGAACTCTTAATTTTGAAGACGTCTCCAAACAGTGGATCGAGGTCATGGACTCTTTCTCATGGTCACATATTCACAACTCCTGGAGCATTTTCTATGCTGTTTACACTCTTTATCAAACACATCGTTTCTCTTTCTGCTCCCTGGTATTAACAAGCAATCCATACAAACGATCATTTCACTGTTGGTGCTTTGTTTTTGTGTTTTACCTGTAGAGGAAGAGGTATCTCTCCTGGTGGACGTCGCCAGGCTTGGGCTTGGGCACAGACACGGACACGGACACGGACACGGACACGGACACGGACACGGGCACAGGAAGGTAAACACTGGAGATGTTGTTGAAATGATGAGGAGAATCTTTTGGGATATCTCTGGGGAAACACGCACACGCACACACACACACACACACACACACACACACACACACACACACACACACACACACACACACACACACACACACACACACACACACACACACACACACACACACACATAGAGATACCTTTTGTTTATCTTGAATCTTAATGTGAGTTCATGATCTGTCAAACAAACAAACTTCTTCAAAAGGTCACCATTAGTGCTGCTGCATTTGGAAAACATAGCTTTTATATTGATGATATTGCAATTTAGAATACTGGGTCTGCTCTTCATAAGTCTTACTTGTTAACAAGCGCCATGATCCTGTCGGTTACTTTCCAATCTTTGTCGCGGACCTCCTGGATCAGAATGATGTCATAGCGATCGATGATCTGAAATGTTTGTATTCTGATTGGTCAATTCTGACGGAAGTACTAAAGGGAAACAGCAGAAGGAGACAGACAGGAAGTGAACACTGAAGGGAACAGCAGAAGGAGACAGACGGAAGTCTAAACGCTGCCATGTCTCCTCAAGCTGCCGAATGTTCTCTAAACGCTGCCATGTCTCCTCAAGCTGCCGACTGTCCTCTAAACGCTGCCATGTCTCCTCAAGCTGCTGAGTGTTCTCTAAACGCTGCCATGTCTCCTCAAAGCTGCCGAATGTTCTGTAAACGCTGCCATGTCTCCTCAAGCTGCCGACTGTTCTATAAACGCTGCCATGTCTCCTCAAGCTGCTGAGTGTTCTCTAACGCTGCCATGTCTCCTCAAGCTGCCCGACTGTCCTCTAAACGCTGCCATGTCTCCTCAAGCTGCTGGATGTTCTCTCAAACGCTGACATGTCTCCTCAAGCTGCTGAATGTTCTCTAAACGCTGCCATGTCTCCTCAAGCTGCCGAATGTTCTGTAAACGCTGCCATGTCTCCTCAAGCTGCCGACTGTTTCTATAAACGCTGCCATGTCTCCTCAAGCTTGCTGAGTGTTCTCTAAACGCTGCCATGTCTCCTCAAGCTGCCGACTGTTCTATAAACGCTGCATGTATCCTCAAGCTGCCGACTGTCCTCTAAACGCTGCCATGTCTCCTCAAGCTGCTGATGTTCTCTAAACGCTGCCATGTCTCCTCAAGCTGCTGGATGTTCTCTAAACGCTGCCATGTCTCCTCAAGCTGCTGGATGTTCTCTAAACGCTGCCATGTCTCCTCAAGCTGCGATGTTCTCTAAACGCTGCCATGTCTCCTCAAGCTGCTGATGTTCTCTAAACGCTGCCATGTCTCCTCAAGCTGCGATGTTCTCTAAACGCTGCCATGTCTCCTCAAGCTGCGATGTTCTCTAAACGCTGCCATGTCTCCTCAAGCTGCTGGATGTTCTCTAAACGCTGCCATGTCTCCTCAAGCTGCGATGTTCTCTAAACGCTGCCATGTCTCCTCAAGCTGCTGGATGTTCTCTAAACGCTGCCATGTCTCCTCAAGCTGCTGGATGTTCTCTAAACGCTGCCATGTCTCCTCAAGCTGCGATGTTCTCTAAACGCTGCCATGTCTCCTCAAGCTGCGATGTCTCTAAACGCTGCCATGTCTCCTCAAGCTGCTGGATGTTCTCTAAACGCTGCCATGTCTCCTCAAGCTGCGATGTTCTCTAAACGCTGCCATGTCTCCTCAAGCTGCGATGTTCTCTAAACGCTGCCATGTCTCCTCAAGCTGCTGGATGTTCTCTAAACGCTGCCATGTCTCCTCAAGCTGCTGGATGTTCTCTAAACGCTGCCATGTCTCCTCAAGCTGCTGGATGTTCTCTAAACGCTGCCATGTCTCCTCAAGCTGCTGGATGTTCTCTAAACGCTGCCATGTCTCCTCAAGCTGCTGGATGTTCTCTAAACGCTGCCATGTCTCCTCAAGCTGCTGGATGTTCTCTAAACGCTGCCATGTCTCCTCAAGCTGCTGGATGTTCTCTAAACGCTGCCATGTCTCCTCAAGCTGCTGGATGTTCTCTAAACGCTGCCATGTCTCCTCAAGCTGCTGGGTTCTCTAAACGCTGCCATGTCTCCTCAAGCTGCTGGATGTTCTCTAAACGCTGCCATGTCTCCTCAAGCTGCTGGATGTTCTCTAAACGCTGCCATGTCTCCTCAAGCTGCTGGATGTTCTCTAAACGCTGCCATGTCTCCTCAAGCTGCTGGATGTTCTCTAAACGCTGCCATGTCTCCTCAAGCTGCGATGTTCTCTAAACGCTGCCATGTCTCCTCAAGCTGCGATGTTCTCTAAACGCTGCCATGTCTCCTCAAGCTGCTGGATGTTCTCTAAACGCTGCCATGTCTCCTCAAGCTGCTGGTGTTCTCTAAACGCTGCCATGTCTCCTCAAGCTGCTGGATGTTCTCTAAACGCTGCCATGTCTCCTCAAGCTGCTGGATGTTCTCTAAACGCTGCCATGTCTCCTCAAGCTGCTGGATGTTCTCTAAACGCTGCCATGTCTCCTCAAGCTGCTGGATGTTCTCTAAACGCTGCCATGTCTCCTCAAGCTGCTGATGTTCTCTAAACGCTGCCATGTCTCCTCAAGCTGCTGGATGTTCTCTAAACGCTGCCATGTCTCCTCAAGCTGCTGGATGTTCTCTAAACGCTGCCATGTCTCCTCAAGCTGCTGGATGTTCTCTAAACGCTGCCATGTCTCCTCAAGCTGCTGGATGTTCTCTAAACGCTGCCATGTCTCCTCAAGCTGCTGGATGTTCTCTAAACGCTGCCATGTCTCCTCAAGCTGCTGGATGTTCTCTAAACGCTGCCATGTCTCCTCAAGCTGCTGGATGTTCTCTAAACGCTGCCATGTCTCCTCAAGCTGCTGGATGTTCTCTAAACGCTGCCATGTCTCCTCAAGCTGCTGGATGTTCTCTAAACGCTGCCATGTCTCCTCAAGCTGCGATGTTCTCTAAACGCTGCCATGTCTCCTCAAGCTGCTGGATGTTCTCTAAACGCTGCCATGTCTCCTCAAGCTGCTGGATGTTCTCTAAACGCTGCCATGTCTCCTCAAGCTGCTGGATGTTCTCTAAACGCTGCCATGTCTCCTCAAGCTGCATGTTCTCTAAACGCTGCCATGTCTCCTCAAGCTGCTGGATGTTCTCTAAACGCTGCCATGTCTCCTCAAGCTGCTGGATGTTCTCTAAACGCTGCCATGTCTCCTCAAGCTGCTGGATGTTCTCTAAACGCTGCCATGTCTCCTCAAGCTGCTGGATGTTCTCTAAACGCTGCCATGTCTCCTCAAGCTGCTGGATGTTCTCTAAACGCTGCCATGTCTCCTCAAGTGCTGGATGTTCTCTAAACGCTGCCATGTCTCCTCAAGCTGCTGGATGTTCTCTAAACGCTGCCATGTCTCCTCAAGCTGCTGGATGTTCTCTAAACGCTGCCATGTCTCCTCAAGCTGCTGGATGTTCTCTAAACGCTGCCATGTCTCCTCAAGCTGCTGGATGTTCTCTAAACGCTGCCATGTCTCCTCAAGCTGCTGGATGTTCTCTAAACGCTGCCATGTCTCCTCAAGCTGCTGGATGTTCTCTAAACGCTGCCATGTCTCCTCAAGCTGCTGGATGTTCTCTAAACGCTGCCATGTCTCCTCAAGCTGCTGATGTTCTCTAAACGCTGCCATGTCTCCTCAAGCTGCTGGATGTTCTCTAAACGCTGCCATGTCTCCTCAAGCTGCTGGATGTTCTCTAAACGCTGCCATGTCTCCTCAAGCTGCTGGATGTTCTCTAAACGCTGCCATGTCTCCTCAAGCTGCTGGATGTTCTCTAAACGCTGCCATGTCTCCTCAAGCTGCTGGATGTTCTCTAAACGCTGCCATGTCTCCTCAAGCTGCTGGATGTTCTCTAAACGCTATGTCTCCTCAAGCTGCTGATGTTCTCTAAACGCTGCCATGTCTCCTCAAGCTGCTGGATGTTCTCTAAACGCTGCCATGTCTCCTCAAGCTGCTGGATGTTCTCTAAACGCTGCCATGTCTCCTCAAGCTGCTGGATGTTCTCTAAACGCTGCCATGTCTCCTCAAGCTGCTGGATGTTCTCTAAACGCTGCCATGTCTCCTCAAGCTGCTGGATGTTCTCTAAACGCTGCCATGTCTCCTCAAGCTGCTGATGTTCTCTAAACGCTGCCATGTCTCCTCAAGCTGCTGGATGTTCTCTAAACGCTGCCATGTCTCCTCAAGCTGCTGGATGTTCTCTAAACGCTGCCATGTCTCCTCAAGCTGCTGGATGTTCTCTAAACGCTGCCATGTCTCCTCAAGCTGCTGGATGTTCTCTAAACGCTGCCATGTCTCCTCAAGCTGCTGGATGTTCTCTAAACGCTGCCATGTCTCCTCAAGCTGCTGGATGTTCTCTAAACGCTGCCATGTCTCCTCAAGCTGCTGGATGTTCTCTAAACGCTGCCATGTCTCCTCAAGCTGCTGGATGTTCTCTAAACGCTGCCATGTCTCCTCAAGCTGCTGGATGTTCTCTAAACGCTGCCATGTCTCCTCAAGCTGCTGGATGTTCTCTAAACGCTGCCATGTCTCCTCAAGCTGCTGGATGTTCTCTAAACGCTGCCATGTCTCCTCAAGCTGCTGGATGTTCTCTAAACGCTGCCATGTCTCCTCAAGCTGCTGGATGTTCTCTAAACGCTGCCATGTCTCCTCAAGCTGCTGGATGTTCTCTAAACGCTGCCATGTCTCCTCAAGCTGCTGGATGTTCTCTAAACGCTGCCATGTCTCCTCAAGCTGCTGGATGTTCTCTAAACGCTGCCATGTCTCCTCAAGCTGCTGGATGTTCTCTAAACGCTGCCATGTCTCCTCAAGCTGCTGGATGTTCTCTAAACGCTGCCATGTCTCCTCAAGCTGCTGGATGTTCTCTAAACGCTGCCATGTCTCCTCAAGCTGCTGGATGTTCTCTAAACGCTGCCATGTCTCCTCAAGCTGCTGGATGTTCTCTAAACGCTGCCATGTCTCCTCAAGCTGCTGGATGTTCTCTAAACGCTGCCATGTCTCCTCAAGCTGCTGGTGTTCTCTAAACGCTGCCATGTCTCCTCAAGCTGCTGGATGTTCTCTAAACGCTGCCATGTCTCCTCAAGCTGCTGGATGTTCTCTAAACGCTGCCATGTCTCCTCAAGCTGCTGAGTGTTCTCTAATGCTGCCATGTCTCCTCAAGCTGCTGGATGTTCTCTAAACGCTGCTCATGTGTTGTCAAGTTGCTGGAGATGCTTCTTCATGTGTTTTTATGTCTGCTTCCTTTCTGAAGCTGCAGCGAGTTTCTCCTGATGGAAGAGTTTGGGGCCGTAGCAGCACGTTTACACCTGCTGGCCACCGGAGCTGTTCAGTGCTGCACTTCAGCATTATGTTTACAATGACCATTACCTCACAACACAATCATTGATTCCCAAGAAAAGGAAACTCAAACAGGAAGTGGGTTACTATGTTTCACTTGCCAGGATGCAGTCAAAACAACGAAGAATAGATAAGTATTGGATACCAAGTTGAGTTTCAGACCTTTTTGATGATATTCCTCGCTTTTTCGTATTCTTTTTTGGGATCTTTGATTCCGGATTTCTTGGGTCCAAAGTTTTCGATGTTGAAGGCTCAATCAGCAGACAGGAGGTCACATGCAGCAGGGCCAAGAAGAGACCCAGAGCACAAAGCAGACGCATCCTGGGACTAACAGAGACATGTTTAAAATACTTGGTAATCAAAACAAACTTTATTTAAATTGCACTTTTCAAACACAAAGGTGACTAAGTAGATTTACTCAAAGCCTGTACTTAAAGAGCCTGTGACAGCATCCCACTACCCACCGCCACTAGTCATCTCGAATCGTCAGTTTAAAAAAGAAGTTGCGATACCGTTCCGATAAATATCAATAATTTCGAACATCGCGGGGAAATTCCTTCGACTCATTTTGAAGTTTTGGGGGAAGCCGGAAGTGACGTCAATGCGGGAACGCTTCGAGAGCCAAACACGGACAAAGTGTGTTGTCATGCGTAGAAATGGTGAATTACTGAGTTTAGGCACGTTAATAACGTAAGATGATGATTACATTAGGATTAAAAATCGGGAGTGAGAGCTGCTGAATTTCCTCCCGTCGGATGTGATATAAAAACAAATCGATTATTTTTGTAGTTGTAAACTCAAGTGGATGAAACTACATGTATTAGTGCTTTCATGTCAATTCGGCGAACATATGATACATTAAATGATCGTGAGGATGATGATTAAAAATCATTTGTTTGAGCCGGTCTGCATTTCCTGATGAGAAAACAAACCGATGCTTTTTGTAGTTGTAGTACACCAACATGGATTAAACGTGTGTTTTTTTACCACAATGTTGAGGAAATTAATGGATAAAATGCACGGATTATTATTATTATTCCCACTCCGATCGGGACACGAGGTCCACCGTCTCCCCGCATCGAGGCTCCCCCCGTTGACAGTTTACGTGGGCTGGGTGCAGTGGCGGACTGGCCATCGGGACGAATCCCGATGGGCCGGTACCAAAGTGGGCCGGTCGGATAAGTCACTAGCACATCCCCCACTCCCCCCGTTGACAATTTACTAGCGGTACCGAAGTGGGCCGGTCGAGAGTCCCGGTCTGATTTTTAGTCCCAGTCCACCACTGGCTACATGACCGTATTATCGCCCATATTGACGCACCTCATTCCTAAACTTCTAACAGATACAACATAAACCGATCGTTCAGCCTCATGAGCTCTCAGACACGTTCAAAATGAAACTGTCATCGCTAGTGCTGCGTACCTGGACTCACATTCAGGTTCAGGTCCGGACTCAAGTCCAGAGGTTCAGGTTCAGGTTCAGGTCTGGACTTATAAGTCCGGACCTGAACCCATGGCTTGTATCAAGTTGTGTGACTAAAGTGAACTTATTGTGAGCTAATTATCAATTGCAAATTAACTCATAATCAAATTCAAACTCGTCAGGTTTATTGTGCTCCCTTCCAACTTGTGTCTACATTTCTCTACAAAGTACAAATGTAAAAAAAAACACTTTTTGCCACTTAGTCTACAAATGACTTATGACAGCAACTACAGTGAACTACTACAAAGTTCAAACATTTATTTCATTTACCAAACTAAAGTAACCAACCAGTCCCTGAGCTGACTGAGCCTAAATCCCTAAAGCTTTGCTGAAAGGTAGAGTGTAGAGTAGACTATATGCATTACACTGTTACACACCTACTATACAGTATAGGCTGCACTGTAGTGACTGACTGTACAGTCAGAGTGTACTGTACTGTCTGTACACCATGTCTTTTCTACAACTCTACATGTGTACATTATACAGTACATACTACACACATAGTGATGTACATACATACTGTTAGAAATTAAAATCAATGTTGATATGGTGTAATTTTGAATTAAATACACTATTTAATTTAAATCAGTTTTATTCTGAAAAAAACCGGAAGTTCACACTATTTACTTAATACTTTTATTCTGAAAAGTATTCACTTCCGGTTAGCATTAGCATGTGGCGAAATGCTACGTTCTCAAACCGTGAATCGAAGGTGAAATGACATGTGATGTTGTACACTGAGCACACTGGGGTTAGCACTCATTTATTGACGCTGAATAACGTTTATCAGGGAATGTTTAAATAACCACAGACACCAGAATATACATAAGTGCTAGTTTTTTTGCGAGTCCAAGTACCGGTTCCCGACGTTCCGGTTTTAACCGGACTTGAACCGAAACTTCCAGTAGGCCTACCGGTACGCAGCACTAGTCATCGCTGTCTGAGCTTGCTGCCATCGTGCGTTTACATGCAGTTGCTGGGATCCTGAACGGTGCAGCTGGAGCGCTGTGCCCGCAATGACGTCACACATAATTTGGCGGGACTTGAAGAATCCCAGAGAAGATCCAGAATATGGTCAACATTGAAGGGCAGATTAATGGTTATCAAAGTACAAATATCTAAAATCAGTTCAGTAACGATTTTCCAGGGGACAATATTTACTCAAATTGATGGGTTTGGATGATGGGGGAAACTCGTGTCACAGGCTCTTTAAGTACAATTTTGAGGTACTTGTACTTTACTTGAGTTTTTCCAGTTTATGCTACTCTGTACTTCTACTCCACCACAGAGGTAACTGTTGTACTTTTATTCCACTACATGTATTTAATCCCTTCAGTTACTCTACAGATGATGAATGATGTGAAATATAATCAAGTGTTGAATCAGACTTTAGTTCCACCTGGAGTAAATCCACCAGCTACCCTGCAGTCTACAAAGTACTTCAGACTAGCTGCACCTCCACCAGCTACCCTGCAGTCTACAAAGTACTTCAGACTAGCTGCACCTCCACCAGCTACCCTGCAGTCTACAAAGTACTTCAGACTAGCTGCACCTTCACCAGCTACCCTGCAGTCTACAAAGTACTTCAGACTAGCTGCACCTTCACCAGCTACCCTGCAGTCTACAAAGTACTTCAGACTAGCTGCACCTTCACCAGCTACCCTGCAGTCTAAAAAGTACTTCAGACTAGCTGCACCTTCACCAGCTTTGAGAACACTTTCATGATCAATCATTATAAAACATATATATATATTATTCTGAAATGGACCAATCTGCACAACGACTACTTTCACTGTCTTTCACTATATTTAGATGAGAATACTTTCTACTTTCACTTGAGGAACATTTTGAATGCACGACTTTTACTGTAACAGAGTATTCCTACACTCTGGTACTTCTACTTTAACACAAGTACAAGATCTGAGTACTTTCTACTTTACTCAAGAACAAGATCGGAGTACTTCTACTTTTACTCAAGTACAAGATCTGAGTACTTCTACTTTTACTCAAGAACAAGATCGGAGTACTTCTACTTTTACTGAAGTACCAGATCTGAGTACTTCTACTTTTACTCAAGTACAAGATCTGAGTATTTCTACTTTTACTCAAGTACAAGATCTGAGTAATTCTACTTTTACTCAAGTACAAGATCTGAGTACTTCTACTTTACTCAAGCACAAGATCTGAGTACTTCTACTTTTACTCAAGTACTATATCTGAGTACTTCTACTTCAACTCAAGAACAAGGTCTGAGTACTTCTACTTCAACTCAAGAACAAGGTCTGAGTACTTCTACTTTTACTCAAGTACAAGATCTGAGTACTTCTACTTTTACTCAAGTACAAGCTCTGAGTACTTCTACTTTTACTCAAGTACCAGATCTGAGTACTTCTACTTTTACTCAAGTACAATACCTGAGTACTTCTACTTTTACTCATGTACAAGACCTGAGTACTTCTACTTTTACTCAAGAACAAGACCTGAGTACTTCTACTTTTACTCAAGTACAATATCTGAGTACTTCTACTTTTACTCAAGAACAAGATCTGAGTACTTCTACTTTTACTCAAGTACAAGATCTGAGTACTTCTACTTTTACTCAAGTACAATACCTGAGTACTTCTACTTTTACTCAAGCACAAGATCTGAGTACTTCTACTTTACTCAAGTACAAGACCTGAGTACTTCTACTTTTACTCAAGTACAATATCTGAGTACTTCTACTTTTACTCAAGAACAAGATCTGAGTACTTCTACTTTTACTCAAGAACAAGATCTGAGTACTTCTACTTTTACTCAAGTACAAGATCTGAGTACTTCTACTTTTACTCAAGTACAAGATCTGAGTACTTCTACTTTTACTCAAGTACAATATCTGAGTACTTCTACTTTTACTCAAGTACAATATCTGAGTACTTCTACTTTACTCAAGTACAATATCTGAGTACTTCTACTTTTACTCAAGTACAATACCTGAGTACTTCTACTTTTACTCAAGCACAAGATCTGAGTACTTCTACTTTTACTCAAGTACAAGACCTGAGTACTTCTCCCACCTCTGAATATATCTGTAACCCAAAGGTACTCACGTTGAAGGGTCTTGAGTGTGATATCAGCTCAGCTCACAGATCCTCGAATGCGTTGTTGTAAAGGTCTGGATTTGGAGAGAGAGAGAGAGAGAGAGAGAGAGAGAGAATAAATCCACTCAATAAACTCAACGTGGAGAAAAAATACGTTTCAGGCAAATGTGATTAAGTTACACACCTTGCATTTTGTTTTTAAATCGTTTAACACAGACATTGTCTAAGTGTTGTTGTAATACTCATTGAGGCGTTTACTATCTGTCTTCATAATTCTGATACACCTCTGTATATATGGTACTATACACATTTAAACATAATTATTGTTGTTTTATATTAATGTACATGTACGCATTTTTACTTAACTTCTATTTTAATAATTAAGTCATTATTATTTATTTTATTTCATATTTTTTATTGCAAATAGTTAAATTACAAATTATTTATATTTTTTAAATTCAAAATAGAGCAACTGTCATTCAACCAATTTTACTTTAAATGAAGTATTCTGATTTACTAATTTGTAATAAATTAGTATCTTCTTTGTAGTGTATGATGCATGCAAAACAATGTCATTTAACATGTTGACACTTAAAGTTTATTTTAAATTATATTATGGATTAGTGTTTTATATTATAGCCTGTTCTCTATCTTCCCAGTAGGTGGTGACAAACAGCCAAAAAGCATCATCACGCAGCAGCCACAACCCGGAAGTAAACACCCAGCTGTTATCTTGAAGCTAGTTTTTACCAAGCCCCCAGGAAGTGCGCCGGACTCTGATGAAAATATTCGTTGTGTCCAAAAGGCGGTACTATAATTTCCGTATCAGTCCGTGACGTCACTGGGCCCAGAATGACTTTTCCCCATTAGGCGCTTTCACACCGGAGTACTTTTCCCTTTTTGTTCCGATAGTTCCTGGGATTTTGCGTTCAGAACAAAAAGAGAACTTAGTTGATGAGAACTTTTCCCCCCCTTTTTAGTCCCTGCTAGAGAGGTGGTACTATCCTGGGGAGAAACAAGTTCCACATTCCTGATTGGCTGGGCGAATTGAAAACCACGGCCTGTAAAACAAAAAAAAGTTTTGTGAAGTCGCCATTTTATTTGCTCGCATTAGCATTATTAGCATTAGCATTAGCCCAGCGCACCAACGGAGAGAGACTAACTTATGGCAACACAAGAGAAAACATGGGAGCGGTGGAGATGAGGAGGTGTCGGCGTTCTGGCGATTTACTTCTACTGAAGCCTTCCCCAACTCCGGGGACTCCGGCCGGGGACTTCGGGTTGCAGTATACGTGGTGAAGTGGTTTGCAGCCTGCCAGTAAGCAAAATATATATCAAAGCACTTGGTGTGAAAGCGGCTATCGACTAACATTGGGAAAGAGACGTCTGTAAATCAGCGGATAATTTTTTTTAAAGCTAAATAAACTTCCCAGTATGAACTATAGCCCTTATTAGAATCATTCGGTCCTTAAAGTTGTAAAATGCACTAAACGCCAAATCTAGATTTATTTTCCGTCTCCATTCATTCTACTGAGCCGAGAGTGGGAGCTCGGGGCGCGTGCTCTGTGATCCCTTTCATACGTTCACCTGGTCATTATAAGGTTTTGTGTGCTGTAATTTACCCATCTTTCATCAAAGATATGAACTTGGTTTCTGACTCGCATGTGTATTTAAATACGGACGCCAAGTGTCGATATGTTATGATATAAACTGTAGCATATCCCTCCGAAAGATGGTCGTACACTTGACTGATGATTTCTAATTTATTGAAAACTCAAGAGCTACAGAAAGACACGAAACAACAAATACATTTAAGCTATATCCATATGAGCATCACTGTTAAAGCAGTTATAAATCTAAATCTTGACTGTAGGACAGATGGACAGTTAGTTATACTGTGATCCACCTGATCCTGAACGCAGTCTTTTCCCGCTGTTGGAGCATTTACTCAGGCAATGTCCTGAAGTACAATTTACTTTTTTACATTTCTACTCCACTACATTCAAAAGCTAGTATTGTTCCATTTCCTCCACGACATTTATCCACCTGCTTTTTACATCTGAAAGTATTTGTTGGAGCCATTTTTATTTCTTTACTATGGTCTGAATGTTAGGCTTAACAATAATATAAAGATTAAACTCTTAATCCTTTATTTTTGTGAGTCATACTATGGTTTAAAATATATTAATTTAAGGCGGTAAAGTGTTAATCTGAAGCGAGGAAATGTGACTTCCTGTTTCTATGCCGTCTGGACCAATGAATAGAGCTCATCTGATTCAACAACGACCTCCGCTACATTTCTTTGGAAACAAAGAGAGATGCGTCAAAACCCACAGCCCGACAGAGAGGGCTATTACATGTAGACACGGATTAAAACGCCACCACAGCATTCACGCTTTCCTCCAGGCGAGTTCCCCATGAACTCCAAAGCGATGCAACATTACTGTCTTTCTCATGTCTCTGCAGCACTTACAATAGTCTGTCTTATTTACAGCTGATCTTCAGTACCTGCATGATTACATGTGTTCTTAACGTGTGTCTTCATTGATGATTTCACCTGTTAGACACAATGACCTTCTACGCAAAGACTTGTACACATATCACTGCACCCCTGCATATAACAGAAACACTAGATCACGCCAAAATCAAATGCCAAGACACTGGATGTCAAGTACAGCTTTAACCTTAGGGTGTTTTCACTTTCATGTACACTTTAAACCAAATGAACAACTACTGCGAGCCTTTTCCAAGTTAAGGGTATTCTTACCTTCCTCTCAAGACCAGGCAGACGCCCTCAGAGATGACGGAGTTTACGAATGACAGGCGAAGTGTTTCAGAGAGACCAAAGCTCAAAAGCCAGACACCAAATGAGTCAGTTTGTCTGATCACAGATCATTTATACTCTCCCCACCTCCCTTTCGATCTGATTCCACATCTCGGAAGGGAGTAGTCATTGTTGGAACGCTATAACAACATTAACACACGGTCAAATAAAGAAACCATGGTCTATTGCGCCCTGTTTAAAAGTTGGCATGACTGTTGTGATCTTTATTTACTGAGTAGGAAGAACAGGGCATGGTTCTTCTTCTTCTGAGGAAAACTAATATTTGCAGAATGCTTGGGGTGACGATCCCGTGCCATGTTTAGTTTTGTCAATGTAGACAAGGCTGTGTCCTTAGTCGAAAGTAGTATCACTTTTGGACAAGGCAGTGCGCACCACTTGTCATGTGACGATGAACAACCAATCATAGCCTGCTCTCCTGTCTTCAGTACACACCTGTCTCCGGTATGAGAAGCATGTTGTGTTACTGTCGGGTCAACGATAGCCAGAGTTTAGGATCCGTTTCCTCTTATTGGACATTGTGTGAGCTCTGCTCTTCAAGGTTCAAGGCTCTGTATTTGTCATACGAACATAGCCACAGTTATGTCGATGAAAAGCTTAGGTCACAGGCTCCTCCAACAGTGCAACACAATAAAACAGATAAACAGACAAATATAGTGCAAGTAAATATTAAAAAGTAAATACAAAAAGAAAAATAGTTTTAAAAAAGTGGAATAGTGAAATAAGAGTCTATATGCAAGTTATTGGAACGACATGTTAGATAATAGATGAATAATGTTTAAGTAGCAGATGAATGTATGGCCTGTGGGATGAAGCTGTCCCTGAGTCTGGTGGTTTTAGTCCGGATGCTGCGGTACCGCCTGCCAGACGGCAGCAGACTGAACAGTGTGTGGCTGGGTGATGGGGGTCTTTGATAATCCTGAGGGCTTTCTTCCTGAGCCGCTGGGAGTAGAGGTCCTCCATGGAGGGCAGCTCCGTCCTGGGTTAGGGTCCTGGTGATGTTCTCTGCAGTTTCCACCACCCTCTGTAAAGCCTTACGGTTGAGGGCGGAGCAGCTGCCGTACCAGGCCGTGATGCAGCCAGTCAGGGTCCTCTCTATGGAGCACCTGTAGAAGGTCAGGATCCTCTCTATGGAGCACCTGTAGAAGGTCAGGATCCTCTCTGTGGAGCACCTGTAGAAGGTCTGGATCCTCTCTAGGGTGCACCTGTAGAAGTTGCAGAGTCCTGGAGTCCATGTTGAACCTCCTTAGCCTGCGGAGGAAGAAGAGCCGCTGTCCAGCTCTTTTGGTGATGGTGTTAGTGTGAAGAGTCCATGTCAGGTCCTCAGTGATGAGTCCATGTCAGGTCCTCAGTGATAAGTCCATGTCAGGTCCTCAGTGAAGAGTCCATGTCAGGTCCTCAGTGAAGAGTCCATGTCAGGTCCTCAGTGAAGAGTCCATGTCAGGTCCTCAGTGATGAGTCCGTGTCAGGTCCTCAGTGAAGAGTCCATGTCAGGTCCTCAGTGAAGAGTCCATGTCAGGTCCTCAGTGATGAGTCCATGTCAGGTCCTCAGTGATGAGTCCATGTCAGGTCCTCAGTAAAGAGTCCATGTCAGGTACTCAGTGATGAGTCCATGTCAGGTACTCAGTGATGAGTCCATGTCAGGTCCTCAGTGATGAGTCCATGTCAGGTCCTCAGTGAAGAGTCCATGTCAGGTCCTCAGTGATGAGTCCATGTCAGGTCCTCAGTGATGAGTCCATGTCAGGTCCTCAGTGAAGAGTCCATGTCAGGTCCTCAGTGAAGAGTCCATGTCAGGTCCTCAGTGATGATTCCATGTCAGGTCCTCAGTGATGAGTCCATGTCAGGTCCTCAGTGATGAGTCCATGTCAGGTCCTCAGTGAAGAGTCCATGTCAGGTCCTCAGTGAAGAGTCCATGTCAGGTCCTCAGTGATGAGTCCATGTCAGGTCCTCAGTGAAGAGTCCATGTCAGGTCCTCAGTGATGATTCCATGTCAGGTCCTCAGTGAAGAGTCCATGTCAGGTCCTCAGTGAAGAGTCCATGTCAGGTCCTCAGTGAAGAGTCCATGTCCGGTCCTCAGTGAAGAGTCCGTGTCAGGTCCTCAGTGAAGAGTCCATGTCAGGTCCTCAGTGATGAGTCCATGTCAGGTCCTCAGTGATGAGTCCATGTCCGGTCCTCAGTGATGAGTCCATGTCAGGTCCTCAGTGATGTGGACCCCGAGGAACCTGAAGCTGCTGACTTTCTCCACCGTAGTCCCATTGAAGGCGATGGGGGCGTGTCCCTCTCTCTGCTGCTTCCTGTAATCCACAATCAGCTCCTTTGTTTTGCTGACGTTGAGATGGAGGTTGATATCCAGGCACCAAATGTCAGGTTTTCGACCTCCTCTCTGTACGCCGTCTCGTTGTCGTCAGTGATCTGGCCGATGACGGTCATGTCGTCAGCAAACTTCACGATGGTGTTGGAGCTGTGTGTGGCCACGCAGCCGTGAGTGAACAGGGAGTAGAGGAGAGGGCTGAGCACGCAGCCTTGAGGGGCTCTGGTGTTGAGGATCAGGGTGGAGGATGTGATGTTTCCCACCCGCACTGCCTGGGGTCAGCTTGGAGGGCACAATAGTATTGAAGGCTGAACTGTAATCAATGAACAGCATTCTCACATATGTGTTCCTCTGGTCCAGGTGTGAGACCAGAGGTGTGAGAGGGCAGTGTGGACGGTGAGGGCTATGGCGTCGTCTGTGGACCTGTTTGCTCTGTAGGCAAACTGCAGGGGGTCCAGAGAGTCAGGGAGGGAGGAGGTGAGGAAGGTTTTGACTAACCGCTCAAAGCACTTCATAATGACGGAGGTGAGTGCTCCTGGGCGGTAGTCTGTGAGGC